>JALBCR010003077.1:370000-415000 GCA_030710515.1 Abscondita cerata | reverse complement strand
ATATGAAATTCAGGTATCCTCTATCTATTTTACATCTTACAATTAATATTCTTTCTATCTACTCACTTATATGAATGAATTTTGTTCTTCCATTTTTCATATAATAGGATTGTGACTCCTGCCGCTGCTCTTTTGTGATGTTGTACTTCGGTGTATATCATGGAATATTTTCTTAGGTCTAGGGAACTTTTTAGCTTCTTTTCCGTTTCAGTTATCATTGTTATTTCTATGTCTCGTTCTTCTAGTATTTCTTGTAGTTCTGTTTTGTGCGCATTCCTCGTACGTTCTATGTTGCTATCTTCAGATGTTCTTTAATACCCAATCATTTTTCTTTTTTCAGTTTGCGTTTGTCATTGTCTTTCTGTGACAGAATTATCATTCTGCTTTGGCTCTATGTTTTACGTGGGCTAGTATGATAGTCTAGCGCCACAACCTTTTCCTTTTTCCGGGTTTGGGACCGGCGACACCAGTTTCAGAGGTACGCAATCTCCCCGATTCTGCTGCAGGCGGAGTTTTAACATTATTATTGTTAACTCCTGTCTTTTTTATAAATAAGGAGCAATATTATGTGGCTTATGTATTATTATTTACAAAATGGTCATTTATAAAAAAATTGTTTTGCAAAAGTTTATTTAATTTTCTGAATTTTTATTTACGAAGAGTTTTCCGTAAATCATATTTTTTTGTAGTTTGCTTTTTCAGGTCTGATATTTAAAAAAAAATGAGTTATTAAGAAGAAAGACTTGGTCACTAACAAAACCCAGTGGAATTTATAGTATGTATTTCACTGAATGACATTACCGAGATAAACCCGACCCTTTCGTAAAATTACTTAAACCACAAAATGACTATTATGACTGTAAATGACTTAACAAAATAATCACACGTGTATGCGAGCTTGGACTCGAAATCAATTCAATTAAATGCGAACTCTGTTGACGTGATCTTGAAAAAATTTCAAAATATTAACAAGGTATTCAAGTCATGAATTCCAGAACCATTTTACTCTGTGATGGTATGGTAGACTCGTTAATGAAGTTTTACACTCCCTTCGGAGGAGCTTCTTGTTCTTCTAAAGTTATAGGATGTGGACACCTGGAATGAAATCATGCTAAACATCCCTACAGCGCTCTACTTTTAGCGGAACTGGGACGATATCCTCGTAGATCTGATAATCAAAAATTTAATTGTGCTAAGTTGTGATCAATATAAGGCACGCTTTCTAGTCACCAACTAGGCCGAAGTAGTCGCTTGGCTTCACGCAAAACTCTTTCCCTTATGTGTACCTTATTGATAGCAAATCGTTCCACATCTCTCAGGATTGGATGAGAACTATGCCAACCTCGCACAAATGCCTGTGGAGAACAAGTTACTAAATTTGGCTTTGCATGCTTTGAGCTGCAGCAAAAGAGCAGGTCGTTTTTGTAAGACATAGTGAATTGAATGAAATCATTTATTTTTCCCTTTCACCAATGTGAAATGAAAAGAAAATATTTGAGAAAGAAAAAATGAATAATGAGAATTTAATTTAAGCATTTAGCTCCCAATAACTTGCTACATGACCCCAATGAATAAAGAAAGATGAAAATTATATGAAATGTTTAAATAAAATGGTGAAGAAAATACAGAAGAAAATATGAAAACTTGGAAATGTAGACGAGAATAAGACAATAGTATTAGTAATAATAGAGGATAAGTTTAGACAATTAAAGAAAATAAAATAAATGGCAAGGATTTAGAAAATAAATGTAAATGTAAAGGAAAATGCAAAGGAATAATAAGGAAACGGTTACAATGTGAAAATGAAATAGAAACAATTAATATGGAATTGAATTAAAAATAACTATTTTATCAATAAGAAAATGGACAATGATTCAGACACAAATTAGTAAGAGATTGAATTATGAGAATGTACTAAGAATGTTTTAAAACGGAAATAAATGAAGAAAATGAAATGTTTTGTATTACTGCATATGTTCTATACGGTTTTCGATACTTGGTAAGGACAACCGTTTTTTAACAGGTATAAAATTTAAAGCCGTGTAAAACTAATTTTTTGGGTACGTTTCAAATACTCTCAGATATGTAAAGTACTTATATTTCTGGTCAATATCACTATACATATTACAAGAAATAAATCATCTCTCCCGGAATGTAGAACGTCCCATAGATACAAGCAGTAGATTCTCTATACGTGTTAGTGTTTTCTTCAGTCACCGATAGATGGCGTTATGCGTTGGCTTTCCGGTTTCGTCATTGATTGAATATCGCAATTATAGTGTCGTGATGGATATCGATTCAGAATCGATTATATTTCATCAAAGATGGCTGCGTCCTGTAATACCGGAAATAGTGTTGCCTCACACACGACGAAACATTTTTTTAAAGTTTTTAATATTTAATTTGTATAAATATTACTAGGATATACTATTCAGTTTGTTTCAATTAATCTTTAATTTTAAATTGAGTGTTAGGTGTGAAAATAACAGGAAACTAAAATATTATAATAATGTAACACGTATCGTCACCTATCGGCAACTTCGGGAAGTTCATATGCGAATATAGAATCATCTGGGCCTTATACATTCCGGGGGAGATGATGTATTTCTGATATTACTTTATCTATTTCGTCATACCTTCTATTCCTTTTTACAATCTAATCAGGATCCCGTATTTTCATATTTCCGCATACGCGGAGATAAATTATTTCAGGGAGAATGGAATTCATATAAAACTTTAGGCACTATAAAATTATTCCAAAGTTTTTTATCTTTATAACTCCGTTCGATGGATCTAGCTCAGAATATAAAATAAAAATACAAAAAAAATTCCAGTAATATTTATTTGCTATCGCAGCTGGTAATGGTTGTGTTTTTTTAGTCCCTAATAACGCATACAAAGAATGAATTGGATGTATTCAATAGTTATGAAATCTTATTTTTGATCAATAACTTTGTAGCATAAGTTTTTAACCGCTGATGAGTCATTATTCTCAAAAGGATCTAGCAGTCTCTTATGTTTCAAATGGAAGTGACAATTTATTTCTACTAAACCATCTTTTTTTAACATATTGCCGAGAGTAGCAAGAAAGTAATTATTTACGAGGGACGTAACATTTACAGTCAAAACTGAACTAATAATTAATTATATTCGAGTCTTAAGTAAGTTTTATATCCGTCATACAAATATCCACAACCTGTCGTTTTCAATTCTTCCGATTATATAAAAATAATCAAATATTAAGTAATACACAAATCATTCATATTAAAACGATCATAACTTGATTCGTAATAATTTTTTTAAATTTGAAACGATAAGTTCTTGATATTTGTAATTACCATATCAATTTTAAGTTCCTACCTGTACATAACGCTTTTTGACTGTAAAAAAGTGCATTGATTTGGCATATACGAACAAAAGTATGGAACCACCTTAATATCTGGACAATGTCAAGTTCTGCGCAAAACGCTTGTTTTAGTTTTATTTAAAAGAAAAAACTGGTGTTTCTTTGTATGACCAAAAATTATATCTAAATTCTGAAAAATGTAGCGATCCTTCTCAAGGAAACCACTTGAATAATTTTATCTTTTTAGGGCATGTATCGTAAATATTAGTTTTAAATGCTACTTAAGACTAACAATCACTAGATAAAATACGAGGAGCGTTCAATATATTATCTACTTCGGTGGTTGCCATTGCACTGAGTGAGATAGTAGGCTCTGTCCTTGTAACCACAGGTCTTGGGGTGACCCATGCGCAATTTGAACCCCCCGTGATTTAAACTGCCAGTGTAGTAAGATGGCGGATGCGTCAACATCTCACGTTGGCAAGAAATTGCATGGTTTTGGTGTACGGGGAGATGCTATAAAGGAGAAAAGGTGTGGAAAGGTTGCAGCAGGAGTCATGCTGTTGCACGACAACGCGCCTGTTCACACGTCGCGAAAAGCTCAAGCCGTCATTCAAGCCTGCGGCTTTCGTCAACTCAATCATCCGCCCTATAGCTCTGACCTAGCCCCCTCCGATTATTTCATGTTCAGAAACATGAAGAAATTTCTTCTTGGAAAGCGATTTTCTTGCGATGAAGAGGTGGAAGTGGCTGTGGAAGCTTGGTTTGCAGAGCAATCGAATGAATTTTTTTTCAACGGGATAACGTTTTTGCAGAAGAAGTGGGAAAAGTGTGTTGAGCTTGGAGGGGATTATATTGAAAAATAAAAAATAATTTCTACCTGTTTTGTTTTTCTTTCATACTCAGGTAGATAATATATTGAACGCTCCTCGTAGAACCATTTTCTGAATGTAGTGTATTGGGACCAAACACGCAGCCTATTTGGCAAATGTTTCAGGTGTTAGGAAATCTATTGTTCAATCTTACGTAAGTACAAATTCCCATTTAATATAGATGATTTCGATCGAAGGCAATGGTTTTATGAAATTAGTGTCACTGCTTCAACCAAAACTTCTTGTTTAACGTTTGCTTTTGTGTGAAATCTTTGTTTTTGCGAACGATACATTCTCATTTATTCCGAAAGGTTCTTACCCAGCATCCACAAAAGTGAGAGATTATTTAATTGGACTGTTTTTTTGATTTGATGATAATCGAAACGGTGAATTTTTTTCTTGATTTCTACAAAATGATATTGGTGTTTTGATAATAGGCACTCTAGAAAATGATCCTCGGCTATTTGAAGAATAACTGCATTTTCATCAAGATTAAGCTCTTCTTATGCAGGGCGTTGAAAGAAGATGTCATGGGAAACGGCCTGCTCGATAACTCCACTGGATGTGTTTGTGCGAATCGCTTAAATCAAAAATTTATGTGATAGTCAGAAACATTGAAGCCAACGAATTAAAGCGAAGTGGTGTCAAATAAATTCTGCAAGATGTTCGAGACAATTTCAATTAAAGTTGTCTATTGTATTTGAGTAACTGGCAGGCAATTTAAAAATTTTATTTAAAAACATCTAGTTGTATCAAATTTATTTAAATTCTGTTTCAACAACTTCTTACTTTCTCCCTAAATGTAATGATACAATAATGTAATAAAAAAAAGGAAAACTACACAAAAAACTGTACTCGAACACTGTTTCGATAGCTAAGCTATCATCACCAGCGAACTGACACTAAAAATAAGAGGAAAGGGAAGCTTATATGTACTATCTGCGAGTAACGCATCTTTACGTCTTATTGATTCCTATATAAGCTTGAATAATTCCGAAAAAGTAGTAGTCCGTGATCATCATAATTCATAAGCAAACGCATATGCATGCCAATATTGGACTTGTTTGACCGACGATATTTGACATGAGCTAAGTGCTCTGTAAAACTACTTTTAATAGGTCTCTTAGTTTGCCCTATATACAGGGTATTAAAAAAAGAGTGTAAAATATTTCAGAAGGTAATAGTATGAACCAAAATAAGCAGAACAGTCCTAATAAACATGGGTCCGCAAAGTAACGGTTGCGGAGATATGGAATGTTTTCTAAAGTTTAAATTTTGAAAATAAACATCATTATGTAAGACCGGGCAAGTTTTTTGTTTTTGTTTTAAATACAATTGATTTAAAATCAATTTAAGCCGCTGCGTCAACTTCCATATTTTCAGTTTCAGATTTCTTTTTTTTTCTGCCCGTGGGTTGGCGGAACTCGCCAATAACGTTTTTAAGTCAGCGTCATCGATTGAACATTCCGATTGGTAAGGGCGGGACCTGTTTTATGGCCTCCAAGATGGTCTGATCTGAACCCTCTAGATTTCTTTGTTTGGGGATATTTGAAGACATTAGTGTATGGTACTCCTGTAAATATCCTGGAAGAGCTGCAGCTACGGATTAATCAAAAGTGTCAAGAAATCCAAACCAAGGAGGGTGTTTTCGAAAGAGTTCGAATATCGTTGAGACGAAGATGTCGTGCCTGCTTGGAAATAGACGGAGGACATTTTGAACATCTTCTGTAACTTTGTTTTTTGTTTCTTGAAAGCTTCCTTTGTCGGTTTGTTCCTAATAAAATAAAATGTTTAAAAAACGAATAGTGGTCCATATCTCCGCAACCGTTACTTTGCGGATCCATATTTGTTAAGACTTTTCTGCTTATTTTGGTTCATACTATTACCTCCTGAAATATTTTACACCCTGTATATACTTGGTTACAGTTTTACAATTTATTTTATAGTGCCCGATTTATCACACATTTCTATTGGGTCTTTCGAATTGCCAAGTTGTTACCACTTTAAATAATAGTTTTATCAAATAATTTATTCACTTTTGCTTCGGTTTGTAATATACACGATGTATCTAACTTAATTTATTCAAATGGAAGACTTTGTGAATTATTTTAATTTACTTAGAAATTAAGAATTTTAATGAAATGTAGGCAACTTGTATTAAAATGATAGATTCTTATAACCACATGATTATGTTTCTTTGAAGAAAATTTTGCACCTAAGAGCTTTTATTCGGTAAATTTGTTTAAAAACTGAAATAGCATACAGGCTGTCTCATTTAAAAAATATATTCGTGCTTTTAACGATACAGTTGATACTGTTTCGACAAGGATTAAGTTTTAGACGCTTGATAAATTTTCATATCTGATTATATTAAATGTAAAATTGTATCGGATTTAATCAAATTATTTGGAAATAAAATTAAATTGTGTATTGCAAAATTAAACTTTTATATATATATAAAATTTCATTTCTATTTATACAAAGCAATTTTAGTTTCGTTTTATTGCATTTTCCCAGCTAGCAATTCTATACGTGAAAATTGCTTGAATAGTTACATAATAGTTTAGAAGAGAATTCCACAGACGGTGCATTGTGCATAAAGGCTAAAAACAAAACAGAGTGAATTTTGTTAAAACTGAAGCTGGTGAAGTGGACTGCACATTAAGAAAGATCCGTTTAGTGTTTGTAATAAAAGGGTTACTATAAACAAGACAGTTTTATGGAGGGCGACCACCGTAAACCCTATTAAGAGGACGTAGTAAACGTAGATATCCACAGATGTAGTCATATATCGCTATCTACTAACACATCCCGGTTATTCAAAGATTTGTGATGATGGAATTCGAGAAATAAAATTAAAGGAATGCGGAGGGATGGATGTATGGAGTTTTATACAAGTCGGAAGCATAAGGATTTATGTGTCTGTTTGCGTTTTTAAAAGTTATTTACGAAATATAGTTTGCGATATAACGAAAAGAGCGATAATTTTGTAACTTTAATCAAAATCCTACATCTTAGTATTCAAAGCAATATGTCAAGAATAAAGTATGGAAGAGGAACTACATTTTCTAAAAATATCAACGTTCAGTTATTGATGATTCACGTAACTGAATTTTGAAGTTTTATTATTTTTAATCACATAAATACTCCAATCAAGCATCTTTAGAGATAAATCTTTTTAAGTGGTTTTAATTCTGCCTTCTAACTTTTAATTTTTAGGCGTATGTACATTGTGTCCCGCTTTCGTTGTAATTTTAACTTTTCGACTACCTCCTGTATCTCTGTTATTCTTTATTATATCGAAAAGATAAAAAATGCGTTTTATAGATTTTTTTACGTAGAATCCAGTCGTTTTTTGTTATTTATATTGCATTATGCAGAGCTGCCGATTCATTGTCAATAAAAGTAAATAAAATCTAAAATATTAAAGGAAAGCTAATAAATAGCGAATGGCAATTTTCTTATGGGATTTGTAAGCATCAGTTTCGTCTACAGTTTCCTAATAGGGCTTTCAATTAAACCGTTACGCTGCACTACATTAGTGCCGTCGTTGAAAAGTTTTAGGCGACAGGGACAGGAAGTATACAGAAAGGCAAGTACACAGGAAAATCAGCTACTTTTTTAACGTTGTTGAAAATAAAGAAGCTATTGTTGTAGAGAACTCCAAAAATGACAGTGTGTCGCATTTCAGCTAAAACTATTTGACAATTCTTGAAGAAACGAATGCACATGCTACTTCGAAAAGTGTCTGTTGAACATGAATTAGGCAAGGGATAATCCTAGTCGAATGTATTATTACCACTTTTTACAAAAAACTTGTGCCACATCGATATTATTGATTTAATAATAATAATAATAAGATACCCACCAATTCATGAAAAGTAATAATCTTAATCTAAATGGGCGAGATTTCGGTACAGCCGTTTTTCAATCTTACTCTAACACATTTTACAAATTCTTCAAATTTTGAGTGTAATTAAAAAATAATGTTAGTATAACAACCACTGAAGAAGAAATGAAATTAATGACATAATATACAATATCTACAACATAGTATTACAACAAAACAGATTTCTGTTCATAAAGAAGTTTAGTCTTTAACATATCTTTAAAATATTTTAATGAATTTGTATTTGTGTAATATTCATGACTCTTGTTTAATAAACTACTCCCTCATATTGAAATGAATTTTGAAATTTGGATAAGCGGAAGCTAGGCATTGAGTTTTATCTTTGTAGCGTAGGTTGCGTTTGTGAGTCTCTAAGCGTTTGATTAATAGAGAATATAAATATGGTGGTAATTTTGTAATAATAAGATTATATAATAAAGATTCATATAATAACTGAAATCTGTAGTTTAATTTAAGTATATTATTATTAACATAATGTTTGGTAATATTTTCTCTACGATCAATGTGGAACTCAAACCTTAAGCAAGAATTTTGTAGCACTTGAAGTTTATTTTTGTAAAAATTTGTTAAGTAACTGTAATAAACACAACTACAATAGTCTAAGTTACTTAAAATTAAAATGTTAAAGTTGTTTAAATTTATACAGAGAAAATAGTTTAAAGTAACAATATAATCTTGAAATGTTAACTGAGAATCAAAGCTTTTTACACTATTTTTTAGGCTGACTATTTGGTTATTAAGTATTATATTTGATTACAGGTTATTTAAAGCACTGTTTCGAACTGATCTTTACCCAACACATATACTCGTAGCTTAGGTTTTTGTAGCATTTAGTAGTGAACCGTTTTTGTTCGACCATGTTGAGACTAAATTGAGAGTTTCATTAAGTTGATCTAATCACAGGATGTGTATAGTTGTGTATCATCAGCGTATAAGTGCACGTTGATTTTGCTATGTATTGTATTTAAAATATCAGATGTAAAAATCGAAAACAGAATAGGTCCAAGGATACTTCCTTGCGGTACACCACGTAAAATTTCAAGTTTTGAGTTATCTGTTCATTTATTTTTACCTGTTGAGTCCTGTACGCTAGATAGCTTTCGAACCATTGGATTGCTTGCTCACTGCATTTGTAATATTTCAATTTTGCTAACAGTAACTTGTAATCAACACAATCAAAAGCTTCGCTATAGTCTAAAAGTACCAGAAAAGATACTTTTAAGTTATCCATGGCACATACCAGATCATTTGTGACTTTAAGCATTGCAGTAGCTGTGCTTGAAATTTTCTTAAACCAGATTGTGTTTGCGGTAAAATACGGTTAGCGTTTATATGATTAATTAATTGACGTGATACTAATTTTCAATTAATTTTGAAGCAGTTGATAATATGATAATTGGCCGGAGATTATTTAATGTTGTAGCTTTTGACACTTTGGATAACGATGTTACAAGGGCATTTTCCCATAAAACAGGAACATGCCCCTTGTTCAGAGAGTGATTAATTATATGGACCAAGGCTTCTTTGCAATATGGAAAAACTTTTTAGTGAAATGTTATCTATACCAACTGCATTAGACTTTATTTTGTCAAGGGCTATTTCTAATTCGAAAGAAGTTATTTTATTGAATATGAGTTCGTTTTGAACCTCTTCTTTTGGTAATTTAGAAAAAACATGTAATTTTCTTGATCACTTGGTAATTTTTAAAATGATTGTTAGTTATGTCTAGATCACGAGCAATTGTATCGTCGAGCACGTTTATTATTTTTTTGTGTATATTCCATTCAGAAGTAGTTTTCATGTGTTGCGAGGATTTCGTTGATTTAATGTAAGTTCTCTATTGATATTTTTTCTTGCTTTATTGCAAACGGTAAGTAATTTTTTATGTCACAATAGCTTTTCCGAACGACGGCGGTTTGTGATTTTTGAAATTTTTTAAGAATTTTTTTCTTTAGTTTTATAATCTCTTTAATTGTAAAAGTTTTATATGGTTTAGATTTTTTCGTATAGTTGTTGTTTGAAGTGGGGCATGAATGTCATATAAATTCAAAATTGCATTATTAAAAAAATTCAGTTTATCATTAATATCATTCAGAGTATTGACATAGTTCCGTGATATACTACTAGCCTCGTTTGCAAAATCGTCATAATTAAACTAACAAAAATGCCAACAGTTAACTGTAACGACATGTGAGTGTTAAAGTGCATAGCGCTATCTAAGCGATAACTTTAATGCTTAAAACACATGTGTGTCGATAAAGTCAAGTATTTCTTGTACAGAAGCACACACGCAACGAAAAAACACCTGATGCAGCATTTCGCTTTTATTATGAGCTCATCAGAGGTGTATACTTAAGTGCGATATACAACTGTACAAGACGGCGGTAGTAGTCATAATTAAAGTTTTTAAAATTTCTATAGGGATGGTTTCAATTTTGTGGTTGTGTGGTTAAGTTTGCAAAACACTAATTTGTGATCAGATATGTTGATGTGGTCAAGAGTACCTACCACAACTTACTGGCGTAATATTTTTATTGATGCAAATGATGTCGATTAATGTCTGTAATTCTTGTTGGCTCATATATAATTTGTTTTAAATAAATGTATTCAGTATAGTTGATAGATAATTACGTGCATTACTTTCACCGATAAAATTGACGTTGAGATCGCCAAGGATGATAAAATCATTAACTTCATTTGACAAATGAGCAAGAATAGTTTCAATTTCTTGCAATTGCGTAACAGTTTCGTGTGGAGGTCTATAAATTACTCCAATTCCGACTTCTTTTTTTATTTAAGTTGATTATACACCAAAGCTGCTCTTGTCGTGCATTTGATAGAAAATTAAGATTCATCACTTTATATTTTATGGAGGATTTAATATAGAGACAAACTCCTCCTCCACGGTTATAACGATCAGCTCCAATTAGATTAAAATTTTCCAACTGTACATAGTGTGACGGAAAATCTGGTTTTAAGTTTTCTTTTAAGTTTTTTTTGTGATGGGGCGTGGTTTCATGCAAGTGAGTTTGTAAATAATTATAATTACAGATAATCCACAAGCTCCTTTACATCCTGTTAAAGTGTTACCAAAACGTTATCGAGTACAGCTGTAGGTGCCTATTTTGGATCAACTGCTTTCCGTGGAATATAATGGAGGGTACTTTCATTGGTAGGGGTCGCAGTTCACACAACATTGAAAATTTAGAATTTCTCGATCAGTTTTTCCCAAATATTTTTTAAATTTTTATGGTTTCTGTGCCATTAGGGTGTATCGATTTAGCAAGAGCGGCATATTTTATTTCGCTAACTTAAATTATGTTTTCATTCTTTTTTGGACGACACACTGTATTTCTTAAATGGTAAATAATATTCTTAAAACTGTTGAGAAATTTAAAATGCGACGTAGTTCTTTTTAAAGTTATGGAAAGTAATTTGATTTGCTTAATTTTGCAATACATTTGAACGCGTTGGATTATATCATAATGTGAATTAGCAACATTTCAATTAAACCTTTACAAAATATTTAATAATTTCTAAAATTACTCATATTGTGAATTGAAACTCGAAGCAACTACCGTTTTTTTTTTGTTTTGCTGCACTTTCGCTTTATAACAGTGAATTCAATTGCATTTGGTCTAATTATGTTTGAGCATCTAGAAATTTTGATCGGATGAAATTTTTATTTTATATTCTTGATAATTACGCTTCAACAATAAATCCATAGTATTTTACTGAAACTGCTGTTAAGAATTAGTTGTTTGATACATATTATGTAAGACTAGAATTATAAAAGATATTTAACTAAGACTAATTATTTATGTATATTAGATACCGTGATACAAATTGATGAGGTAATCATGGCGTTCAAGCACTTCAATAATTACCATCATCTTGAAAAGTTATGAACCGCAATGCGCAAAATTAAATTAAAAGTTGAATTAATAAAATGAGAAGAGAATATTAAAGACAAGAAGTTATAACGTTTTCTCGCTTCCGGTTTGTGCACTTAGTTGATGTAAAGTAACATCAATCATATTTGAAACGTATTAAAATCTTATCCTTCTCCCTTATCAATTTTTTCAACTGATAACTAACTGAACGATGCAAAGATTAATTATGAAACATATAAATCGGCATTTCTTGTTGTTAGTACAAAACCCCAGCGTGGAAAATCGATGTATAGAAAGCACATTGCGCTACTTACGATGCCAAGACACGAACCAAAGAAAATGTCTTCATTTCGATTCCACCCACCTAGTCCGACTCTTTGTCACAACTTTTCATTCCTAGCGCAAAGCGAACTTCCCCCTGAACCCCTAACAGAACTTACCACCGAGACGTAATACTAAAGAAAAAAGTTATATACACAACTCATATAAAAAGTGACAAGGATGGCGGACAGTTTGATACAGTAGCCCACTTTTTAATATCTTCCTTACTTATTGCTTTTTATTCGTGACTTGAATACAAATTGTTAATCGAACAAACAGACGCCATCAAACAGAAGATGAGTGGTTTAATATTCTGCCCGTTTATGTGCTCAATATATTATATAAACACAGGGTAAAGGATAGTTAAATCGAATATTTAATTTTACTCTTTTTATATAACTTTTATTACTCTTCCTTATTAAGAGTGGTTCTAGAGAACTTTACAAATAATACGTTTTACGTAATGTATTGTATTAGATTTTCAAATTAATTATTCAGTTTCGTGGTTGTTGCTTGGAGCAATTAAAAGTATTAATTGACTTTGTTTCAAATTAGAAGTACGGAACTAAATTAACTCACTGAAAATTTCTGTTATTTCTTCTCATTCTTTCCAAATTGATTATCTAATCAACTACTGTGTTTCTGATTTTTTCACATTGACGTTATTATGTGGAGTTTCTACATTTCTGCCATTTGATGGAATATGTTGCCTATTTGCAGGTCCCCAATTTTTTACTACATGCAAGCACTTCGGCTTCTTGGTAAAGTTTTTTGAGTTTCTGGGCTCTCAAAAAAGCAATTTAATTTTCTAATGTCAACATCATCTTAGTTCCAACTGAACATACATCTAGTAAATCTACCATAGATTCCTGACGTGATACTTCGCTCGCCTTATATTTTTATATTGAAACTTCATAATTTTTAACAGCACACATATTTAAGATTTTCCTTAAGCTTAGTGTTAACGCAGTATATAATTTAGTTACATTTTTATTTTGTTATTACACCACGACCACAATACACACACAGTCTGATTTGAGCCTTCAATGCACAAACAATAAAAGTTCCTTTTCTTTTCTTATCCTTAAGTGCGAGTGTTTGTGAATCAAAGATAATTAATTACCGGCCAGTAACTTCAGTTATTTCTATTTTCTTTTACACAAAAAATTGGTCCTTCATTTTAACCGAACCAGCAACTGTGAAAAGAATGAAAATGATGAAAAGATGAGGTGGACTGAGGAGGCAACATTAAAATTTGTTGAATTAAACGAGGAAAATACATACTTTGAGGTGTGTCAAGTATTCGGTATAGAAATAAACAAAAGAGAGATTCTGCTATTAGTAAAATAATAGATGAAATGGAAATAGAAGAAAATTCGGCACCTTTTTCTATGTTTCAATTCAACTCACCTTCAATACCTCTCAAACTTGATTCCAGTTACTTGTACAAGTAAATAGAACAGCTACTCTCGATTTGTGTAAACTCTGCTTTACCCTTATAGACTACAGGCCCGTGTCAAAAATTGATGGGTAATTTGAACAACCAGGAGACCTATGTAGAAAGATAGAAGGGCATAAAATAATAAGATTAAGCACTATGCCGTCACTTGTAAGCTGTCCAACTGAGTGCAGGTGAGAATTCAAAAGCACAGGTAGAGCGGGTACATTTTGGTCATATATTTTTGTACGGCATTCTTACCATCAATCGATCTATGAAAAATAATGAGAAAACGCGTGGTGCCGTACAAAAATAATGCTCCACAAAGTCGGAAAAATTTTTGATTTTCCGGCGATTTTCAGGGTAAATTTGGTCATTTGATTGTGTACGGCATCGGTTCCATGCAGTTTCAATACCTCTTCTAATCCATTATTCTGCAACGCCGTACAAAAATCATGCGACAAAGAAACCTCCTGCAACCCCTTCTCCTCCGTGGTTAGGGGGTGGTGATTTGACACAACATAAAATTCCATTTATTCTAAAAGTATTTTATGCATAGATAACATTTTTTCACATGCCGTAAATTTTTGTTAGTTCAAAAAAGTCAGTAGAGGGGGAAAACTCCAGAAATATTCATGTAACGAAATGTGCTTTATCAAAATAAACATTATATATTGATAAAATAGAAGACAATTATACACTCAATAAGTTTCTGTATTTTTATTATTTATTTAATCGTATAATTAGTGCGGTCGTGCGGATACCTCTTCTGACATTGTTGCACGCTCCTAAATGTCAATGTATATCTGTATACAGGGTGTCTCAAAATTGACGCCCGTCCTTTCAGAATATGAATCGGGGGGCTAAAACGAATTAAAACGTTAGAATAAAAAAATTGCGTTATGTCCATGGTTACAGAGTTATTGACAAAAAACAAAGATCTAACATTCAATGTTTAAACTTTATTAAAAACGAATATTTGTTACAAAACCATCATGTTGGAACCAACAATTCAATCTAGTTGCTAATGGGACTTGATCGAGCAATGGCAGTGGTAAATTGTCGTTTAAAAATGAAAATACGATGCTGAATTAAGTCGGTTAGGTAACATATTTGGGCCGATTACATTATTATTTAATAATCCAGCCCAAATGTTTACTGACCATCGTCTTTGGTGACATCTTTTACGTATTAAATAAGGGTTTTCATCTCTCCATTCGTGCAAATTATGAGTATTTATAATCCCTGTCTGGGTAAATGTACACTCATCAGTAAACATCGTTTTTAATAAAGTGTAAACATTGAATGTTAGATCTTTGTTTTTGTCAATAACTCTGTAACCATGGACATAACGCAATTTTTTTATTCTTACGTTTTAATTCGTTTTTAGCCCCCCGATTCATATTCTGATAGGACGGGCGTCAATTTTGAGACACCATGTATACTGTATCTATGTGCTTTGGATGTGTGTGAGGGACGCTCAGCTGTAACGGTCCGGAGTTGATACGGAGATTTAAAACAGCAGTTTACGAGTTGCGAGCACTGTGATAATGTCGAACCTCGAATTGAAAATTCTGGTGAAAGTGAAACAATTGTTCAAGAAAAATAGCAAGAACGTGTTTGTTTCATTTGTGGTTTGCCGGGCTTCCCCATTGATAACCGGATAAAATGTTTATCGAACGCAATTTTAAGAAAAGTGCATCGAAGCGATTGATGTTAGGAATAAGCAGCAACCTAACACCTTCAGAAGATCCATGGATACTTCTTCAATTCAATTGCCCAAAGATCTCGAGGAAAAAAGATATCATCAAAAGTGTTATAAACAATTAACAAACTTATCTGGAAAACGAAAAATAGAAGAAATTGTTGATCCCGACGCCAACGAGAATTCACAAAGGTAATAACTTGTATTCATTATAAGTTGCAAAAAATATGGATGCAACTTGGAACGGGTAACCACGTAAAAAATATTGACGTTTGTGCTGTTTACAACGACTTGGGCGAAAAGTTTTGTTGTTTGTTGGCTGCATTCCATGCTTTTACGGAGTGCGATTTTAATCCCGCATTTTATAGGAAGGGAGAACTCTGTGAAGTTTCAAGACGCATTCATTGCAATGGGGCAAGATACGTTTGTTGCAGATCCAGTACTCATGAAACAAACTTTCAATGTTCTGCAAGAATATGTATGCATTTTATACAATGTAATAGCAAGAAAAACAGTCAACGAAGCAAGATGTATAGTATTTGATAGGATTTATATGCCTAAAAGCACCAATGAAGCTTTTATGAAGTCAACCATGAAGTTGGAAGCAATGTCGTTTCTCCCTTGTTTCCAGGAGTTACAGCAACACATGAAGAGAACGACGTGCATAGCACAAATTTGGTGTAATGCCTACACAAAAATTCCGTCAACTTTGTTACCAATTAGCTATGGATGGATTTTGAATAACGGTCGGTATGATTTTGATTGGTTTTACGTTGAGGAGCGCCCTAAAAAAGTCTGTGATTTATCTGAAGCGGATGAGGAATCAGGCGATGAATCTGAGAACGTTATAGGTAAAAAAATTATCCTTGCTTTTTTTAATTTGTACATAAGACTATGATTCTGAAAACACATATTCCTGTTTCAGAAGATGATAGAGAAGAGAATTCTGACGTCGATGAGGACGTTGATTCTGATGACGACTCGGTGGCTGATTCAGATAATGAATAATAATTCCAAAGAGAAACCTTTTTTGTAAATATTATTAAACACACATAAATTTTTTTTATAAAATTGTAGTACTTTTTATTTACACGATTATATAAATTATATCAATGTTTGAAATATACCGGGTGATTCAGCTAACCCGTTCATTAGAAGTTTCTGGACTTCCCGTTGAAATATTTGTTTAAAAATTTGGAATAGGGGATTGCTCGAAAAGTTCTATTTAATTAAAATATTTCAGCTCTTCTAGCACCTCCGGTTACACCGGAAGTGGCTACCGACTTTCTTATTTTAAATGGAATGGTATATTTTTTTTGTATATTTGGATTCTACGCTAAAATCTGAGTTACTTTCATGTAGCACAACCTATATGAAAAATCAATAGTTTTGAGATATTCTCATTTTTGAGAAAAATTGGTTTTGTAGTATTGTTTTCAAACGCTTGTCAATGATTGAAAAAGAAAGTTATATAACAGGACTGTTAAGTTTTTTAAATGATGTGTAATTTGACATCTCATTATTTACAGGGTGTTCAAAATGTTTGGCTAAATCTGACTAACTTCAACTGCCCAAAAGTCAATTTTTAAATGGAACACCCTGTATCTTGTTGCTCTATGTGATGGAGAATTAAGTGGTCTTTCAATCTTCATAAGGGTTCCCTATACTTATCTGTTACCATTTTCCTGCTATCGATGTATTTACATTCGACACACAATATTTCTCTATTTTATTAAATAATTTCTGACTAGTGGCCTGTTGAAATTAAAACAATGTGCCTTATTTGTCAACCTTGTAAACGTCGACGTGACACATTATACACGATATGGAAATCCACCAAGAATATTCGAATGAAGACATACTAAATTTATTTTTTATTCATGGAGAATGTTACAAGATTATTGAAAGAAATCACCTGGGAGAACACTTGAGGTAAAAAATCAATACTGGATTACGTAATAACAAACAGGTCAATGTAACCCTCGCAGTTGTTCGATGTCAAACATTAAATTCTGCTAAAATTGGAAGCACCATAAATTAGTATGTAACAAAATAAGACTAATCCATCAATCCAGAAGAAGGCACCAAAAACTACAGTAATAAAGTTGAAACCTCAGAGACGAAAGTGTAACACATGTGTATGCAAATAGATTGAATAATAAAATAAATAAACAACGGAATATTAAACAACTAGACAATAATCCGGCGTTGCCGGGTTACGCAGGCCTATGTGGACTTACTTTTGCTTGTAGTTCCCCTCTCAAAGGGGAGACGGAGGGATGGCACCTAGCCTATGTTATTCTCAAAAAAAAAAAAAAAAAAAAAAAAAATTAAAAAAAAAAAATTAAAAAAAAAAAATATAAAAAAAAAAAAAATAAAAAAAAAAAAAAAAAAAAAAAAAAAAATTTATTAAATTAAAAAAATTAAATTAAAAATTTTTAATAAAAAATTTAAATAAAATAATATTTAAAAAAAATATTTTATTTTTAAAATTTATAAAAAAAAATAATATTTAAAAATTTTATAATAAAAAAAAAATAAAACGTGTGGGGATTTTTAAAAAAAAATTTAAATATAAAAAAAATTTAAAAATAATATATTTACAAAATAAATTATATAATAAATTATAATATAAAATTAAAATATTTATTTAAAAATATTTTAAAAAAAATTTAATAATATTTAAAAATTTTTTAACAAAAAAAATTAAAAAATATTAATATTATTTTATTAAATTATAAAAAAAAAATTATTAAAATTATTAAAATAAAAAAAAAAAAAAAAAAAAAAATTTACAAAAAATTTTTTTATTAATTTTTTTAATAAAAAAAATAAAAATATTAAAAAAAAAAAAATTTTATTAAAAAAAAATTTATTTAAATAAAATATATTTTTTTAAATAAAATTTTTATTTTATTTATTATTTTTTTATAAAAAAATTATAATATTTTTTAAAAAATTTTTTTTATAATTAATAATAAATAAATAATTTATTTATTTTATATTATATTTATTAAATTTAAAATATTGGTCATGTAAGTCAATTTTCAGTTCTGGGAGATGCTTCGTTTTACCGGCCATGAGTGGCTATTGTTAAACGACGTGTTTTAAAGTGCGAAAGTGGGACTCCCTGAACATGACGTACGTCCCGCAGACTAAGTTGATTGACGAAAATGTCATAATCACGGTCGTCCCAGTAATCGTGGAGCTGATAGGTGAGTGTAGACAACTAGATCTGGTCGGTCTAAATATAGGCAGAATGACTTACATCACGTATAACGTCGGAATGGTGAAGGTCAACTGTTGTAGTTTAACTGCAGCAGAATGTACACACAACAAAGACGGAAGGACACTATCACTTTTAGCGCCTATATGTTACGAGCAATTTTTCCGTTCCATCTTTATGTTCATTTAACGGCGAACAATTTAAATGAATCAAATCAATACAGTTGATTACCTAAAACTAATTAATTAAGGGATAAATTAATTTAGTAAAATTAAGTGATGGAGTGTTACAAAAGTAAAGTTCTTCTACCCATCATGTTAGTTACCTAATGGTAGTAAAGCAACACTTTCATTATCAAATAAAGTTGTTGGAGTGCGACCCATCGATGAGATTCTATACTTTTCTTCAAATGTCAGAACTGTAATAGAATGAGTATACCTACTTTTCTCTCGATTAGATTCTGTACTGTAAGATTTTGCGGAATTTTTTTGAATAATTGCATGTTCTGGACTAATTTTTTAGTATTTTTCAATTATTTAAAAATTGGTTTAACCACTGAATATGAGTATATATGAATTCTAACGTGTTTAATGTAATGTTTGTGGAAGTTGTTTAAGTATTAATCATCCTGATTCTGTAAACGTGTGGTTGTAGATATGGTGCATTGCATGCATGTTTTAAATGAATTTTATCCACTTAATGAAACTAAACGTTCAACTAAACTTCGTATTCGTATTTAAACATTCTTGCGTGAATAAAGTGTTGTTTAATTATATTGTTTCATTAAAATGTAATTGCTTGGAACGAGATTCACTCTTAACTTCAGTTCACGAAAGGATCCTGTGGCTGTACAAATTTTTATGGCAATGTTTGAAATACCATCGGTGTTAAGTTTTATGTATGATCAGTTGGATGTCAGCAGGGCTATCATTTTGGAGGGTTATGTTTTAGTCTTTCTCTACCACCAATAATTGATGAACTAATTTCGAAACTACATCTGTTCTATTTGGATGATGGAGTATCTTGTGGCAATTTCGATACAGTTTTACAAGACACTTTACAACACTTTAATAGATAGAGCAAGGCCAAATGGTATTTGGATTAACCCTACCAAGTGTCACCTGAGATTAATAAGTTCTTGAAAGAAGAAAATTTGCCACTTTTAGGTGTTCTAAGGAATTTAAGACTTTTTTCCCGGCTTCCATATTTAAAGGCACATGTGAGTTATTACTTATTGACGAACTACTTTTTTTATTTATAGTAATATGAGTTGTATACAGGACATACCCAAAATTTAGAACTACATACATATCAGACAAAAATAATTACATTTGAGAGTAATACTAAAGCAAGAAAAAATGAACTGAAAGCATAATTTACACAATGTTTAATATCTTATAGTCTAAGGCCAGTTGCACCAAACTTGGTTCAATTTAACCGTAGGTTAAAAACAATAGTCTCTAAGGATTAAACATAGTAACGATTGTTTTTAAACTACGGTTAAATTACACCGTTTGGTGCAACTGGCCCCTAATGATTTATAATTAAAGTTAAATATGTCAACTACATTTGGTACATATTGGTTATAAGAGGAACATAATCTAGGAATTGGAGAAAATAAATATATATTTGTTGTATATGTATGAGGGAATATTAATTGGTATAGTTGATAGTAAATGTGGGTTATCATATAAACTATTTACAATTTTATATAAAATTAGAATGTCGTTTCTCACCCTTATTCTTGATAAAGGTCTAAGTTTAAAATAAACCTACGCGGATGCCATAATTAATGTGATTAAAACTAAATGACTTTGATAAAAATTTCAGAAAGACTTTGTACTTTTTGAATACGGTCGATATAACTACGATAATGGGGGTTTCAAACAGATGAAGCATAATTTAATTTACTGAATACATAAGCTAAATATAACGATGTTCAAGCTTTTAAGGATTGAAATTCTCTAGTAGAGCGGTATATAAAACCTAGAGATGTAAATGCCTTATTAAAAATGTTCTCTACATGGATGTCGAATAAAAGCTTGGAATCACAAATTATTCCTAAATCCCGTATTTGTTGTACTCGAACTAAGATAAGATTTTTTAATTTATAATCGCTAATAATATAATTACGCTTACGAGTGTACATTTAATGTTAGACAATTTTCAGTGCAATAGCAATATATTGCTAAACGATTTAAATCATCTTGAAGAAGAGAAGAGTCTACACTACTAGATTCCCCGCGGAATACTTTTAGGTCATCTTCATATAGTTAAAATTTACTATACATAAAACAGTTACTTACATCATTAATGTAAATATTGAAAAGCAAGGGACCTAGAACTGATCCTTGTGGTACCCCTGTTGGTACATTTACGTAATTTGAATGATATTCATTTATTACAACAGCTTGACTACGATTTTTTATATAAGAAAAGCCAACGGTAAAGGTTTCATCTAATGCTAACTTTCAATAGTTTTTATTTAAGAATATCGTGATTTATTTTATCAAACGCTTTGCTAAAATCGGTGTAATGTATGTGACGCTTGCTTCCCAATTCGGTTAGTTTCTGTAAATAATAAAAGCGGACGGATCTCGGGCGCCAGATTTGATGACGAAGTTTATTCTCCGTTTGCTAGTCGGGCAGCTACAGTGGAGGTTAAAAATTCCAGTGTTCTGATGGTCTAAAGGGAAGCAGTTCGGAGAAAAAAAGAGAATACACTAAAGTCAAATCTTCTTTATTCAGCACGAAACAAGAGCGGCGGTTAATTTGGGGATGAGGGTGACGGTATATAAGCAGAACGGCGGTCTGTTAAGAGATGCGGTAGGTAGTGGGAGTGACCGAGTCGACATACGAAAATGCGCTATATCGACCCGGGCAACGGTTTGAGTGGTGTACACAAGGCGTGAACACAACACACTGGTAGGAAAAAGAAATGGTCAAGTTGACACACGAAAATGCGCTATGCCAACTTGGACAACTATTTGAGTGGTGTACTTAAGACGCGAAAATGCGTCACTCCAAATACAACATGTGCAGGGGAGAAATGGAAAGTTAAGGGAACATATAGCGGTATCATCTTGGGGGTCGGGCAGGAATAGCCAAAGGGGTATCTTTGGCGGTTAAATTAGAGAAGCGAACTTTCTCAGTATTAGCCGCAGGACAAGACGGAACAGGTATTCGGACCTAACGAAAGAACTTACGCTTATATAAGGCATAACTTAAGTGGGGAACTAGCTTACGGGAGGGGACTGCGTGCGCACGAAAGTTTAAGTGGAGCGCTATCGGATTTTGTTCAACGGGCTACCGGTGTCTACAATTAATAATAAACAAAATTAATAAACAGTTAAAACATAACGAAATCGGCCTTATCCTAACAATTAATTACTCAAATTAATTTAGTGACGGTGCGATACTAATAAAAATAAAAACGCATCGTTACATGTAATTGGTCTTTGGTGTTTATAGTATTGTCACTAGTATTGACATCAATAATGAAAGATATGGGTGGAAGATGAATATCAATAGTAATCAAAGGAATATTACATAAATGAAGATTAGAAATGATGTTACATACATATTGCTAAAGACAAGGTCAAGTAGTCTACGGTTAGAATTGAAGATATTATTGTATTGAAATAGACTACATAATGATGTTGATTCCGCAAATAACATTTATTTATTTATTCGTATGGTACATTATACAAATATTGTATTGTAATGTAAGTGTTATGTATGTTACCCCAGAAGATCAGTATAACCCTGTATAGTGTGGTGACGAAACCGTTTTGGTAAAGCATTTGCTTCAATGTTTAGGAAAACCACTAAAACCTAAACATGCCAACCCTTACCCACCTTAGTATTCACATGTAATAATATTAATTAAGTGTGTAAATATTAGAGATGGTAAATAAGAACATAAAATATAACAGCACAGCCATTGCATGACGACATATAATGGACCGGTCCAAGCGCCAGTCACGACAATGACGAAAAAAATAGTAGGTTAAAGAAATAGCAAAGAAAAATTATAATCATTACATAAGGAGTTGAAAGTTAAGAATAAACAATTTGGTACGGTGTTCCACTTAACGTATGGCATATTGAAATCAACACAAATTAGAATGTTAATGTCTGGATTTGTAATATAAATATTTTGTAGATTTTTAAAAAATATTTTAAACGCCTGAATATCATTTGGAGGTAAATACACTGCACACAAATAAAGACTATACTTATTTGGGGGTAATACTAGGCGCACATAGATGTCTTCTACAGACGAAGAAAAATCTTCAATATTACATGCGCAAATGTTAGAGTCATGATCAGCCAATAGAGCAAATAACATCCTTTAATTTTCTCGGCTGCTTAACATCTATTTTTGAAGAAACTGATATAAATAGCAAACTAGAAAAGTTTAATTACACAAACGGTACAATAAAGAGAACTTTCAAAAACAAAGCCAACCAAAACACAGCAATAAAATTCTACAGAACTATTTCTATACCGAGCACTACATATGGAAGTGAAATTTGGACAGTTACAAAGGAAAATGAGCGAAGATTACAGAGTGCCGAAATGAGATTCCTACGAGAAGTGGCAGGTTATCAAAGAACTGACAGAATAAGAAATACTGATATTACAAATGAGCTAAACATATACAGTCTAAATGAAAAGATAAAAGAATATAGATCGGCATGGAGAGAACACCGGCATAGAATGGATCACACCCGACTACCAAAGAAAATTTTTCGATATAAGCCCAGAGGAAGAAGATCTGTAGGTCGCCCCAGGAGGAGACAGCGAGATCAGATTTGAGTGACGTAACGGACCACAGGTCTTACACGTGAAGATGATGATGATGATGATGAATGTTAGAGTCAGTTGCAATTAACACACCACCACCATTTTGTTTACTTGAGATTGATGAGCAGCGATCTCTCCGGTATACATTACAATTTGTCATATTACCAATTATTTTATTATTTCTATTAATTTGTGCAAATACGTCCGCACAGTACAATAATATTACTCAGAATGCCGTACCAAAGTTGACTTACCTCCTCCGCACAATCCCAACATGGATTTAATCTCTCTTAATAGACTACTATTCCCATAAGACTTGGAGGTATTAGTATAAGAAGAATCAAGGATATTCAGTTGCCAGCTTTCCTTTCTTCAGGAAATAGTGTTTACTCTCTCGTCAATTCAATGTATTCAATTATTACGGTTGAGAACGAAATACTGTTTTACTCAGAGACAGGGAGGCTGTGGACTGAAATTCACCGCTTTCAGTTGAACATTTAACCTGCGGAATTGGGTCGAAGTTGCTTTACATCATTTACCTACAGTCTAACATCAAGCTTACCAACAATATTTCTAAGGCAAGATACTTAGCATTATGTAGTCCGGAATCTGGAGCCTGGTTTAATGTTTCACCATCTAGGACTATTGGTTCACTCTTGGACAACAACACATTTATAATTTCAATATCCCTTATACTCGGATGCAGAATTTGCTTACCTCATGAATGCAGGACTTTCTCATTCAAAAGTATTGGGACTTTCCTCATCTTATTTTGAAAAGTGCGTTAATCTCTGCTGGTATTCCTTCTATACTTAAACAACAGGACTAAGTATGGACTTTGATTCCACGGTCAAATATCAAAAGCATTAGTATGTGATGTGACATGTATAAATACTTTGGCTGCTTCATACATAAATAAATCCTCAAAAGAAGCTGGATCTGTTGCAGAAGTTGCTAACCAAATTATAATTAACCACTAGAAGTACATTTTCGAGAAATATACTTTTATTATGGATTTACTCTAGAGACATGGGTGCTTTTTGCAAATATGCCATTAAATGTGTTAACAATTTGGGTTCTAGAATGGCAGTAGCAACCGATTAATTCCACTCAAGGATGTTTCCTATTCAGAAAATCAGCATTGGAGTGCACAGAGGAAACGTGGCTTCAACAATAGAAAGTTTACCCTCCTCAAAGTACATGGAGGAAGTTTTCTTTCTTTAAAATAGATTTTTGTAGAATTTAAATAAATTGAATATTTTTGTAAAAATATTTAAATTTTACTAAATCAACACTAAAAAGTTGATTGGTTTATCAAGTGTAATAATTTCTAGATATCTATACTATATGCTATGTATGTGCTATGTGTTGAAAGTGATTTTTGTAGACTTTTGTTCGCGCTACCGTACACTGATGAGCCTCAAAAAAGCGAAACACGTGTATTGAGGAGCTGTTTGTAATTGTGCAATTATCACTGGCTATTGTTTTTTTTAGATATGTCTCGCTTTTTTTCGCAATGTTGAAGAGTTCACAGCCTTCATCTTACATACTACAAATTATTACATTTGATGAATATGAGTACATGAAGTGACGACACCGACTATAATTTGTTTATTGATTTATTTAATAATTTCGAGAAGGCTACTTAAAATATATGTGTCAAAAATAAACCATTCAAAATTAATTATTAATTAAAATAACTATTTTTACAACTCCAATTACCAGCCTTTCTTATGAATACATTTTAATCCCAAAATTAAAATATTTTCGTTTCAAACACGGTTTTCACTTTTGAAATATATGCTTTTTTATTCAGTTTTTGTGCCACTCGATCTCGTTTAGCATTTTTATGTCGTGCTCATCATTTAAATATTTAAATTCCAAAGAATCAATATTTTTAGTAACTTTAAAAGTTGTAATTTACTCCTCACATATAAGTTCTACATGTATAATCGTAAAACTTTTAAAATTAGTAAATTTATTTTTTAATTGTTGTAATGAAATGGAAATTCCATAAATGATATTGAAAAAAAAAAAATGAAGTTCGCATACCTCAGTACACATTTCAGAGAATATTTTATTTTGTCGTTAAATTCCCATTTTTAGTTACCGTTTAACTACAGCTTTATACTGCAAACTTAGTTTTAATTTTGAGCAATAAAATTAGATTAATTGTAATAACAAGTTTTACGGATAAAAGAGACATTAGGAAACGTGTGTAGAAGGATTTTCGACAGGGTTGCGGTTGGGAATTGATGTAATTAATTAGGTTACCGGAGCATGTCGAGTTTTTCCTTCACACATCTTATAGGCGTTGCAGAATTAATGATCCAAGGGAATTCCGTCTAAGTTCTTCCTTAAATCTAATTAAAACATCTACATTTTACTGTCACAGTTGACAAGGAGATGAACTCTTTGCGCTATTGTTGCAATGACATTAATATATACCATCGCTCGGGAGAGATGAAACACTTTTAAACGTTCTTTTTAGTTAATGCGAATATAACACTTTTCTAGTATAATGGAACACCTTATGACTAAAATTTATCTTACAAGACCCCAGCAGAGACGTAGCTAACTCAGATAAACATTTCTAAAATTCTCAATTTAAATTCTATCTAAAAGCAAACACCGGTAACGTGGACTAAAATGCTAATTTTGGTTTTCTTAAAATTTGAAATAGAACAATATATGTTGTAACACTACTGTCCATTCAACAATTATTAAATAAAGGTTAATTGAGTACAGGGGCGAAACAGAGTTTATTTTTATCCTTGGGATCGCTCCATTCAGAAACAATAACTCTAGGGTTCAAACAATCTATTGACTTAATATTTACACAATAAAATGTGAAAGAAAAACAATTAAATATCACGTGTGGTTGGCTACAAATTAATAAACTTTATACGTTATACGGTTGACATTACAAATGACACGGTTAGCGGCACTACAGAATTTTTACGTTGAGGATTGAATCTTTAGTCAAAAGCTTGGTGGTACAGGAAGAATGTTATGAAGATCACCAGTAAGATGCTGCACTACACAGGTTTGCACTACTACACAGCTCTGTCGTACACGAAGAACATTATGAAAATCAGTGATCGGATGAATAGCAGTTCGGGGGTCAGTTTTCTAGAGGTTAGTCGTCAACAATAATTTAATCGAATATAATAGAGGAGTTTCTAGAGGATCTCGAAAGGATTTCCCTTGAGCAAGATTTTTGGCAAAACCGATTTATATGTGAAAATAAGTAACCAATTTTGATGCTCATGGTGTGATGACCATTTTGCGAACGCGAACACTAAAGCAAAAATCTTCCTCACTTCCAAATCAACTTCATTTATATAATTTATGTCTGATGAACTGAGGTATTTTAGGACCATCAAAAATGTCATTGCACGGCACAAGCAAAGCCATCAATGAACTACTTCATTAAACCGTGCTGACTTCTAGTGGTGTATCTGTAGTCATTCCTCCAGTATAGATTAGCCTCTTTAGGTTCGTATTCGGACACTAAAACTTTTGCAGAAGCCTCAATATTTTTTTGCGGTAACTTGTACAATTCTTCTCTCGGTAGATGTTTGATGCGGTAGAATGCGATGCAGACATTGTATGAAATCCCTTTGTGTAATATTTACATTAGCTAAAAAAACATTGGCCTGACTGAGGGAACTATTGTGATTTTGGGTTCAATGCATCAAAATTTTTCTAAATCAGATTTGAGAACAGTTTTTTTCACGTCAATACATACCTCCACTATGTACGAATTGAAATGAATTGTTAACGGTAGAGCTGAAAACTTTGAATTCAGAACTAATTTGTTCCACAAACATTTTTCTATAATCTGCAAATTTTATATATAATTTGTAACAAAATTTGTACTTTTCCACGATGCCAATAATTTGTTTATAGTCAGTTAGTTTAGTTGATTACCCCAAAAAATTGATTCAAAAATTCGTGCCCACGAAGGTGTTTGTCTAATATCAATATTTGGTTTATTATTAATTAGTATATATGATTACGCTAATTGTTTTAAGAAATTTAAAAATTCTCTTTTTTTCCATAATGTCAATATTTAATATATAATAAATTTTCATCCGATTACGCACGTATTTTTTAACGGTTTCGACGAAAAGTCGAAAATACCAATAAAACTTTCTAATTTTAGAAATGATATACGAATCCATTATTGAATTGGATTATTATGTAGATGAAACTTGTAAACGTATTGGTCAAAATTTTAAGTTGATATTTGCAACACCATATATATATATATATACACTAATGATTCAACTATAACTTGACTTCTAGACCAATCATTTTGTTTATCTTGAATAAAAATTCTCTTCTTGTATAAGCGATTAAAATTTTTGCTTCCTGTTGTCTTATAAAATCTGACAGGGCATTTTATAATTGACATTACTATTAATACATGTGTTTTGGTTCTATCAACAAAAATAGCTTAACCAAATTAAAATGTCCAATTCCAATTCTTAGATTTATCTGCAAAAAGTACATTCCTATTATGCTAGGCAAGAGTGTTAACTTTATTTCTAACATTAGAACCATTTTGTTGATTATGAGAAATCCTTGTGGGTACAAATTAGTTCCAAATTTGATAGATATAATTGTGTCGATTTTGTTTTTGATTTGCGAAGCCTTTAAACGGTTTTTGGCTAACCACGTAGAGTAATCTGACAAGTTAATTATTTATATACAAAATATTAACATAATGAAAAAATGGTTTTGAATACAAATTAGAAATAATTTTTCATATTAAGCTGCAATGTATTATTTTGTTCTAATTTTCTTTGTACTTTTTTTTTTAAATTTTATTTCGACTTCACTTTCAAAGTGTTTGTATACCAATTCTAATTTTTGGATACAAATTTGTATCTATCGTATGTTCATTCTTACTTTTTTCCGTCTTTGTTTCCATCATCACTTCGTAAGGAACTGAATGTCATCGAGTCACAAAATTAAAAACAGCTACTCATCATTCGCTATCACCCATACGGTTAAAACAAGTGACTTAATGAACTATACTAATTAATAACGAGCAAAATGTGGACAATAGCAAAAAATGCTTGTTGGTACAAAGTAGTTCAAAATCGGATGGATAAGATTGCTCACTTTATTTTTTAATTTATTTTAAACATTTTTTTGCTGAAACTGTTAAAACACATAGAAGCATAATTAACTAAAGTATTAAGAAAATAGTGATATTATGGGATTATGGTTTTTGCGAATTAGTTCCAAATCCGATAGGTAACATCTAGACTTTAAGTAAAATGTGTGTCTTGCGACATCTCGTGTAAACATTGACACGTATGAGTAGTATAAACTAAGAAAAATGCCAACAGTTAACTGTAACGGCATGTGTGTGTTAAAGTGCAAAGCGCTATCTAAGCAATAGCTTTAATGCTTGTAACACACGTTGCCGATAAAGCCAAGATAACCTGTACAGAAGTACACACGCAACAAAAGAACACCTGATGCAGCATTTCGCTCTTATTGTGAGCTCATCAGAGGTGTATACTTAAGGGCGGTATCTAAGACTTTGTTCTACCAAACTGTTAAATTTCGTGGCCTAATCAGATAAAGTAACTGATGTAAATAAAATATTGATGCTTTTTGGTACTAATTTGTTCCAAATTCGATAAACAGGATTGTATACTTTGTTTCTGATTTGTAAATTTTTTGAGCGATATTGGACGAAACTGTAAAACTGTAAAAACAAGTGGTGTAAACTAAACACTAACATACCATGTTGGGATAACTCATCGCAATTTGTGTTCCCAGCATTTTAACTATCATTTCAATTTTTAATTGGTTTTGGTTTGTTTTACTACTTCAAATGAAGTTTTGTTCAAAAGGATCAGAAGTTTTATGAATTTCTACTTCCATAAATGACAAAACACATTAGAACTAGATAAAGTACATGTAATGTTCTTGGACAATTATAGAGGTGTTAATTATTTTGATGTTAGATAATAAATGCAGCCATTATGTGCATTTGCTTATTGCCATAGCTTACTAATTACTTTTTGTGGTTGTATTGTGGTAATGCGGAAATTTGGAAATAATTTCGACTTTGAAAAAGAATGGGATACCCAAAGGGTATGCGGAAAAATTAGCGGGACTTTCTACCACACACGCAGCTGTCCTGCATCCTGGTTGTTATCTTCCCGCAGTACGAACAAAATTGGAGAACGCATGAACCACATACAACTTCATTTCACTGAGAAATTTAATGGAATATGCAGTGGCGTATATAATAAATAAGTTAGGGGAGCTATATGTTGTCATAAAATTTATTATAAAACAAATGCAAGTAGGTAAAACATAACTTAATATATGAATGAAGAAGAAAAATAGTCTTTTAACAATAAAAATCCTTGAAAACCGTCCAAATAAAAGTAAAACCAATGCAAAACATATAATACAGGATAAAATACATTCAAGCACGTATCCCATGTTGTAGGTGATGAGTAAAACAATTACGCCTTGTTGTAGAGGCGCATATAAGCATCCTACACCACTGCAATGGAAAGTCGATCCTAACTCTGCTGCAAATGATACATTTTCGTTGGACTTTTTGTCTATCATGGTCTCTACTGAGTTACCAAGATATGTTCCCAGCAGGTTATTGCTGGGAACTGCATTTGGTGCATTATTATTATTTATTTCTTATTAGCTGCAATGCAAATGCTTCGGTGAAGTAGCTGTATTTGACGGCAGGATCGCGCTTAAAATATTTATCCGCTAGAAAGGCGTTCTTTCGATAATACCGAAAAACTAGTTCCAAATTTCTTTCAAAGTCCATCCACTATGGCGAATATGGTTATGTGCATCCACAGCAGTACTCTTCAGCCATTTGCGGACTAGGAACTTCTTTTGTCACACTTTTCCCAGCTTCATCTTTTTTTTTCGCTGAACTTCAATCAACCGGCGTACAGCAAGTACCAACAAACGAATGTATTTTTTTGTCTCTCCACGTAAGACTTATTAGTTTTATATCAGGTGGTCAGGAGCTGTTGGTACAGAAATGGTCATCTGTAGGTGCAGGAAAAAAAAACGCGATGCCTCGGTGCTCCAGTAATTTCGACGATTGTGGTGAGGCTTTATAGAATTCTCCTTTTGTTATTGTCTTCCTCCTTTTCCTCAATTTGGCATTACTGCATTGAAGGATGTGTTAAATATCTTCGGAAGGGAAAAATTCCATCCAAAAATCTATTTCTCTATATCCTCTAAGTTGCGAACATGAATCTGTTGTTTATATCGAGTTTCTTTAAATTAATTTATGTTCACTAGATTGTTAAACTGCCACCAGGTCTCATGTTGCATTACAATGGTGCTTTCGTCTTCATCATTATCACCATTACTAACATCTGAATTTTTCTCTTTGTCATTATTAATTGCATTTTTAAGTTAACTTCTGCTAAGCCTCATGTTGCTATCATTATCATCTTCTTTATGATTACACACTTTCATCATCAGTAGTCTCGTCGGAAGATGATGATGACGAATTGCTGTCATTTTGAGGAAGCGGCGAGATTTATTGTACCTGAGATGATGACGGTGGCTCATCAAATGCAAAAGAAAGTAACGATATTATTATTTCTTACAATGCAAATAATAGAAACACATACGATTCAGCAGACTACTTGTATCTTCAATGGTACCACAAATGTGTGTGGTATTATTGTCAAATCCCACTTCACTGCCGCCAAATTTTTTGCTTTTATTACTTTTATTGTCACATTATATCACTTTGGATTATGCCACTGGTCCCCAAAGTGAAATTTACTCCATGTATGGTCATTTTTTCCATCAAATGTGGGTGCAGACACCCAGACGCGCTGCGCCCCAAGAAAAGTTTTAATGACAAAAGTATCATAACTTGAAAACTATGCAAGCTACGACGACGAACAAAAATATGCTGATTCGTAAAAACCTGAAGAAACTAATGGACTAAAACCACGTCCTGCTAGTAGGACGCAAATATCTCTTACGACCATTTAAGTAAAGGCTCCACTCTAGCAGGACTTACCGACTTGCCGGAAGTACCTTGCACACTCTATCATTAAGGGCGGTATTCATAGTTGCTTCTCAAGCATTTACTTGACGACGATCTTCTTATTATAATTCTTTAGATGACATTTATAATTCAGAGTCCTGAAGTAAGCAAATCTTATTGTTTTCCTAATAAGATCATCTCGGCCAAGCAAAACTTTTTGAAGATCGAAAATTAATGTTGCGATTGTTTTGCTAGAAAGCAGCGAAACTATTGAAAATGAGATATTCGAATTTGGCAAGCGGAGTGATACCAATGATACCGAGCAAAACCTGAAGGCTGAGTTCATAGTAGCGTTTTCAAAATTAGCACGACAAGCTGAAAATTTAGAACCAGGTCCCCTGATTTCTTCATTTTTATACTCGGAACGAAAGCCACCATTGTTTTTGAAGAATAAGCACTAGGAAACTAAAGAAGGCACTAAACGGCGAAGAATGGACATTGAGTCAAGAATTTTGTTGTGCGAAATTGAGAAAGAGAAAAAATTATTCCAATATGAGAAGGAATTGTTCGAAATAAAAAAATCATTTGTTGGAGTTTAATTTCATTACAGAATCTGTTTTATTATTTTTATTCCAACACATAAAATCGTTCTATAAGCGCTCTAGGTCGAGCCAACCCCTCTGCTGGTTGCCATTGTGGAAAATCTACAGAATCTAAAATCATGATCGATCATTAAAGGTAAATTGTGCAAAACAGCACACGCAACAATTATTGAAGTAGATCATATCAGCCTGTTTGAAAGACCTTCTGACAAACTCGGAAACCTTCGTTTCCAAATACCAAACGTCTACTATTTGCCGGGTTCTCCTGCGGATTTAAAATTGGTGTTAACAAAAAGGACAAGCATGTATATTCGTTATCTCCCACTAGACCACCATCCAAAATTCCCGTGACATATTGCATATGCATCCTAGAATTTCTAAAAATTCGTATTCACTGCCTGCCCATTTAGGAAGAACCACTGCTTGTACATTTAACGAAAAATATCCCTTCCTGTTTCGATAAGCGTCCGGGAATCTTGCTCCATCAATAGCAGGAGGTCCATTGATTACTGCTCCATTTTTTTTGTCATTTCTTCTCAACTCTCCAAACAATCTTCTATTTACCAAACTGTGTAATTTTATATATTGACGCAGCAATCTTGCCAATAATACAGAGACCCGAATTGGTTGGTTGCGACAAATGCACGAGGTCTCCAAGAACAACCTAAACAGAAAAATTCACTTCAAAGAAGGATTTAAAAGCAAAAATAAAAAAATATGTACTCTAAACTAAAATTTTTAATGAAATGTATTTCGTATGAATCGGTAACCGAACTACGTGCAATATTAACTTTCATTTCTATCTTACATATTTTAATCTTCCACCTTTATTTATTAATAACGGTAAGTCATGTCGGTTCCTAGTCCGGACTGCAGCTCACATGCACATAATAAAAAAATCTAGTATATCAGTAATCACTTTGTTTGAATTGTAATACGCTTACTTAAAAACTTCTATTGCTGTTTATCTGAAGTGCTTCTTGCACCAAAGGGAACACTCCATGAAGAACAGCATTCTTACTAAAACGGTATCTTCGTTTAAACTCGTCATCACGATATCGTTCAAATGGATTAATTGCGTCTCTAATACAGCATTTCGGCAAACGCCTACCACCACCATTATCATCGTATTAAAATCTTTAGGAAAAAAGAAGTATTCTACCATATTTTATTCTCCAGTCAGGTCAGGCTGAACTTAATAGAATATCGTCTTATTAGCTCATAAGAAATCAAATGAGAATGTATTTTTTCTTATAAAATCAGTAATTCTTAAGTCTCATCTTTTCTCAATAAGATGTTACTATGATGTAACAAGACGATCTTCAAAAAAGTTTTGCTTGGCCGAGATGATCTTATTAGGAAAACAATACGATTTGCTTATTGCAGGACTCTGAATTATAAATGTCATCTAAAGAATTATAAGAAGATCGTCGTCAAGTAAATGTTTGAGAAGCAACTATGAATACCGCCCTTAATGATAGAGTGTGCAAGGTACTTCCGGCAAGTCGGTAAGTCCTACTAAAAAAAGATGCATTTACTTTATGTAAAAACGCTCGCCTAGTATCCCTAAGTACACAATTTGCAAGCTGTTGCAAAAATAAAGAGGAAATTAAAAAATGTAAAAAGTAAACTCAAATGAGAAGAAAATTCTGAATCGAGTGGTGTAACAAAAAGATGCACTTACGTTGTCGTAGGGGAATTTCCGGTTGATACAAATTTGCAAAAAAATGTACAAAGTCAGTTGGTACATGCTCGCAGGTTATGCCGTTTTCAAAAGATTTGTAAATACTTTCAAAGATACACAGATCAAAACGATATAAATTCATAATTCATAAACGAAAGTTTTCTTTCGTCCTGTGGGATGTCCACTTTTCCCATTCCACGCACTTTATTGTTTGATATTTCAGCAAGCTTCTTATTACATTTTTTTGCCAAATGATTCGTACACTCAATTTTTTTAACTGCAATAAATATTTCGAAATTATCTTATGTTTTATATTTGTTGCTTTTTGAAGATCCCGTTTGTGATAGGCTAAAACCTTAGTCTATCACGAAACGGGATTTTTTAACAGCAACAGTTTTGTCGTAAATTTCATTCTACCTTTTATTTGATTGTAAGTAAACATGTTGAATTCGAGTGTAAACACAAGAATCTCTGTCACCGATAAACTCTGAATAAAATATTCCATTGTCTGGAATACTTTCGGCAGTGGCCGGTCCGTTCCAATTCTTAAAACATTCATGTTTTGGGGGAGTGATGTTTTTATTTTTTGCTCTTTCGCATTTCAAATAGAAGCTGTTTCGGACTCCTTGGAACAGCACATTTTTTGAACGAGCTCCAATAATCACTGATACTTCATATTTCGAGTTATGTCCATGGCCATAAGATCGTTTATTCCATCCACCGTCTACCATTACACGAACTGCAGGGTACGAGATCCTGTCAACAATTACAAATTTTCCAGCTTCTATGGCCAAGTGCTTTTCTTCTTCAACTGCAGCACAACAAGACTTTGTTTTAGCGCTGGTTAATACCTTTTTCTCCGTTTGTTGTCCAACTCAAGTAAGGAAAAATTGGAGATGGAATGTCCTAAGACATTAACAGACACCGGACGGCTTGAAATCCTATTGTTGCAACTATAACTCTCCAAGTAATAGCTCTATTCATCGGCAGAGAATGACTAGTATCATCACTTGAAATTCTCCCACATCGGCACTTGAATATTACATCGTGTTTCATTTCTTTTATCGCGGCGCTACCAAACTGCAAGTTAAAGTTTTTGCAGGATCGAGCATGTTGGGAAACCGACATACAAAACGTGATGATTCTAAGGACAGAAAGCATTCGTCTTCCATCGGCAGACTTTTTCTTACTTTTTGTCTCAACTTCCACATCATCCAGAAGGTGAGAAACATTTGCTGCCGACTGCATATCATTGTCGACAATGTTCTGGTCAGCCTTCACATCAGTCCAATTGTATTCGTCTTCCTCCACTACGTTTACGTCTTTGGGGTTCAATTCTTCTTCTAGGTCAACCACTGCAGGATTGAGTTTAATCTCGAATTCCATTAATTGCTTTTCCTACTTTCTCCGTCTTTCGTTGCATTGTTTTCTCCGTCTTTCTTCTCTGACAATCTCAACTTTTTAGTTCTGTGATAAACGCCTAGGGTGGTCCTCCCATGATTTTGCTTTTTATTCTTTCCTATTTGTCCCATATTTCGTGCTCTTAGAATATCATCAGCGACAAAGGAAAAATGATGGAAAAATCAGTATATGTATGAAATTCTTACAAAGATGCATGTATTTCAGGGGTTTCGAAAATTGCACTTAAATACATGTTTCATGTACCTGTCACATCAATAACTGACAGTTCTATGCTTCGAAGCAAACCCTAGCAACAGCCTATAAAGCCAAAAATCAGAAGCTTCATCTTCAACCTAGCTTACAAAAGCTCATCACCTCCAATTCCATTAATTGCTTTTTCTACTTTCTCCGTCTTTCGTTACATTGTTTTCTCCGTCTTTCTTCTCTGACAATCTCAACTTTTTAGTTCTGCGATAAACGCCTAGGGTGGTCCTCCCATGATTTTGCTTTTTATTCTTTCCTATTTGTCCCATATTTCGTGCTCTTAGAATATCATCAGCGACAAAGGAAAAATGATGGAAAAATCAGTATATGTATGTAATTCTTACAAAGATGCATGTATTTCAGGGGCTTCGAAAATTGCACTTAAATACATGTTTCATGTACCTGTCACATCAATAACTGACAGTTCTATGCTTCGAAGCAAACCCTAGCAACAGCCTATAAAGCCAAAAATCAGAAGCTTCATCTTCAACCTAGCTTACAAAAGCTCATCATCGGACATATTAGATGAAAACAAACTGGGGGCCGTTGTAATCAAATCTGGGGCAATAGCCGCCACTTTGGGATCAAACGATGCAAGCGACAATTCACGACCCCACCGGGTTTTCAACCTGTTTGGTTTCTTTTTGGTGAAGGCTTCCGTCTGGGTATGTTTCATATTAGACACAATTCAGTTGAACAATAGTTCCCTGCAAGATAAAAGTATGTAGTTGTTGTACTCTTCGGCGATAGTTTACCAAGCTTCTTCTTTTTTTTTTAGTGTGACGCCGTCGCTTTCTTTAGTTTCTACAATTTGATCTCGTTTAAGAATTTCCAGAAACACTTTTTTTCTATGGCAGAATAGTGCTTCATCGTTAATAAAGGTCTTTATAATTAACATTCAGTAATTAGTTTGATAACTTAATTTTTGAGTAATTTTGACATAGTTATTCTTGTTCACATAAACCGGTTGCAGTCATTGGTTAATTTTTCCGAATGTGACCGAATGTCAAATAACATCGTCTTATTGAAGATCAAGAATTTCTTGATGAAGACGGTCTTATTTTATCTTTATGAAATCACGTTGAAAAAAGGATCCCCGTAAGCAATAAGATGATCTATGGCTATGAATACGATTCTAAAACTTAAAAACGACTAGAAAAAATTGGAAACTTCCTTGTGCGAGTTTGCTCGTAATTGGCACGCGAAGGTTTTGGATAAAATAAAAGTCGAAAAATTCCAAACAGGTTCCGTTTTATCATTTTTTATCGATTTTTAGAATGTAATAGGTTACATTTAAAAATTTGGGGTGGAATCATGAATGTTAAAATGAATCCAATCAAAAAGTATATTTTGGGCAAACGAAGTTTGATGCGGCAGCTAGCAACCAATAAATTGAAAATCGCAATTGACTCTTAAGTGCAGTTTAGAAGTAGGTATCTTCAATCTGGATATTGTTTAACCGTGATGTTATTTAAACTAAAGTAATAATTTTGTCTTAACCGTAACAACTAGAACTTTCATGGGAAAAAATGCTATTTTCTTTTCTTATTTTAAATTAATTTTAAAAAGTAAACCTCTTTAAAAGGTATTGGGAGTTAGGCGGGGGTTACATTCATGCTGGGTACGGTCTATTACCGTTAATAATATTGATTTCTTTGTGAGGTTTTTTTAGTTTTCACTATAATCTAATCATTAAATGTAAATTGCGGTTACGTTTGTTAGTTTATCCATTTATTGTTTTGTTTAATAGCTGTTTAATTTAGCATTATATTATGTTAGAAAACACGTATAGAACCCGGAGCACTTTGTGGCAATGTTTATTTGGAATAAATTTAAAACATTGTGCTTGTTTAAGGTGTATTTACACATTTATATTGAAAAGCTAAATTAAATTATACTTCAATATCATAAACAAGCAAAGAAAATTCGTTCGTTTAAGGACACTTTATAACGCACCCGGTACTTTTTGATTCTATTAAATTGTTGTTAGGGTAACCAATTAACGTCAAATTTTCTTAATAAGCAACTGGTAATTAGTGTTTCTAATTGTGGGATCTTAATTGTGAAAGGTATTTGCTTTTGATGACGTCTTAGATGTATTGGAAATTGAGTGCTTTGATAATGCGTTATTGTGAAACTGACAACGTATTGATTATGTTGACGAAGAAGATGTGTAATTTCGTTTTGGAAAAAAACTTTCAGAATTTATTATGTCTGCAGATGAGTTTCTTGTTTTTTTCTTGGAAAAACTTTTTATTTAATTTGCTTTATCTACAAAATTTATTTTAAATTCTCCTACTACGAAGTTGTTATAATTAAATTGTTGGTATGTGCTACAACAGACTAATTCAAGATCTAACGTTGCTCAACTTTCTCTTATATTACGCATTTATCTTGGAAATTCAGTTTAGAAGTGTCGTCCCTCAGGTAAGTAGAGAGGGGGATTATGTCCTTTAGAAATGACTAAGTTCTAATCTTTTAACTTAATGACATCGTGAAAATGGCGGCTTATTAAAACGCATTTGGGGGTATTTCTTATTGTTTGATGATACTATCTTAAAACATAAGTTCAAGTTTCTTGTATTAGCAACAAGAACGGATTTTTTAATTTAAATTATAGTTTATAGTTGTGTGATTTACTAATAATACAACACTAGCCGAAGGGTGAATCGTATCTTTGTTGAGGGTAACTTTAGAGTCAGCGTTATCAACACTATACTACTCCATGTAAAACGTGTGCTTAGCTCGAGGTTACTGGTAAAACTATTTTGTTTGAATATGCTGCATCCTTTCATGTTATTTGCTTTTGGTTGTTTGTTTTGTCCCCAAACTTCGAACAGCTGGCACAGTTTCATAAAACATTTTGAAAACAAAAAGTTTATAATTACTCTCTGTTCAAAACTTTTTATATTGTTTACATGAACTGTTTATTAAATCGTTGCCAAATATAGTGCACTTCCGATTTAACAATTTTCCCCGCAATAAACTACAGTTTGCAAGTATTAGTATAGGTGATTTCAATTATCTTCGAGTTAATAACGTCATTTAATCAACGAAATCACTGTCATTTAGGAACGTGTTACATGTTGCACGCTTTGTGCTTTGACATATCAATATGTTGCTTGTCGACCTAATTAGCAAATTGAAGGTGTTTACATTGTTCTTAGTACACTAATACAATTTGTCTGGAATGATTCTCGAATTAACTAATTGTTACATTCTGTTGTAGGATTCGGAGGGAGACACACCTTTACACGATGCTATATCGAAAAAAAGGGACGACATGTTAACGCTCTTGTTGGATCACAACGCCGATATTACATTGACGAATAATAACGGATTTAATGCACTTCATCATGCCGCCTTACGAGGAAATCCAAGGTATGTACATTCAACTTTATATAATTGGTTTTTGCATCTGATTTTAATACCAATAAGGGTTACGAGTTTTTAATTTTTTTTAACTAACCACCAATTTCGATTATGCAAACCTTTACGATTTTGGTTTGGAACTTTCCAATTTACGATGCTGTAGGAGATCAATCGCATTTTTGCATGATAAAGACTATGAAATATGGTAATGGTATGCAGATGCACTCCGCGAAATGAACGTTTTGAAGTATTTGAAATCCTCGCAGTCTCTTCACACTAGTATTTAATAATCGATAGAGGTTTGAATTATTTACATAATAACATGCAAATATTTAGTTGTTTTTAGTTAACTTTTGAAACTGAAAAGTTATTTTATGCTAACATAAACAGTTTGCAATAACATTTTCTACTATCATATTTGGTTATTCTAACAATTAATTTTTTTTAAAACTCTAGAAATGTACGATGAAATTGTTGTTTTAACGTTTTATTGTGTTCGATATCGCACTAGAAATGGTTGTTATTTTTAAGTATCAAATGCAGTCTTTTCAAACTTGCAAGAAGTGATATTTTATTTTCTCCAGTTAAAAGTATAAATTTATTATTCATATTTAAGAGGAAAGTTTTAAACAAATCTTTGAGATAAAATCAAATAGTATTTTTTGAACCTAGATATTAAGAAGTTTCCATGATAGAATTTGATGGCTCAGTATGTTCTCCTATACTTCAAATAAGAATTAAATACATAAAACCGTTAAAAAATCACTTGACTGGCCGTATAGATTTTGCAAGAAAAACTACTTAATTCAATAGGTGGCGCTACAAGCGAAGGAAAGTTTGATCGATAATTCTAAAATTAGTTTTATTTAACGTCATTATCGATATATTTATTTTAAACACTTATCTATAAACAATAGAACTTGATTTTAAATATCTTCCGTTCCGATTGATTATATGATTACTACAAAATTGTAATTTTGAGTAAAAATTATAAATCCTCACGGTCAGATTGGCAAACTAATGTGACATGAAACATCCACCGAAAAATATTGGACAAAAATAACCCTCCTCTGGCCAAAGCGATGGAGTTTTGCCAGGATCTTAAACTTAATAATAGTGAATTTTATTATGAACCGCCATTTTTCATTTGGAATATAATGTTTTGTTCAGATCAACCACTATCTTCATACCTTATTACCCATTTGGGATTAGTTCCAATATAATATTTTGGGAGGCATTAAATACACTTCCAGCTAATTCAATACACATTTTCACGGACGGATCTAAATCTTCATCCTCTGTAACAAGCGCGTTTTATGTTCCCGCATTTAATTACAAATATTCAATTTCTCTTCATCCCGCTTTGAGTATTTTTTTCAGCTGAAGCTGCTGCAATCCTTTATTCTATTAAATGGGTATTTAATCGACATTTAAAATCTGTTATAATTTGCTCCGACTCACAATCTGTTTTAAATTGTATAAAATATTTTAAGTTCAATACTCCCTTGTATCCGAATCCATTTATAGCGAATATTATGAACCATTTGTGTCGCATGGCATCCCAGAATATCTTCATATCCTTTGTGTGGGTAAAAGCACACAGTAACATTGAAGGTAATATCTTGGTGGATCGGATCGCAAAGGACGTAGATCAAGTTGTGGATGTGTATGCGAATTGTCTTGTTACCAACGACCTTACGCAATATATTAAAAAAATGTGTCAGCTGCAATGGGAAACACAATGGAAGCAATACGGTATTGAATCAATCCCAAACGGCGTACTTCTCTATTCATCCTAACATCCCACATAAACATTGGTATCAAAAAAACAATAACTATAGCTGAAAGTTTATATCTACTATTAGCAGATTAAAGCTAAACCATGGAAGATTTGCAGCTCATTTGTTTAAAATTGGCGTTAAAGATAATCCCTTTTGTAATTGTGGAGAAAGGGGAGATATTAATCACTTACTTTTTAATTGTGAAGAGCTGACACATTTTAGTGACCTTTTTTTTGGGATTTTAACTAAAAGTAATATACCCTTACCTGTGTGGTTGCCGGATATTTTAAAAATTAACGATGGTCACAATCTCGTGCTGCATGAATATTGCATGGCTATAAAGTAAACATTTAAATAATTAATTAAATTATTCGTGACTAATACCCTTGAAGGTCAGGTAAAAAAAAAATGTAAAAGTAGAAATTAATAATATTTCGAAAATAACGATTCCTGGAATAAACAATCTCACACAAAATTTTGTTATTTCTTAATGATAATTAATTCCAGTTTTTTTCATATTGAATTTAATTTTGTACATCTTTTTCGAACACTCTGTATCAATAAATTCAATTATTTGATTCACAGGCTATTACAGTACACCTTCTTCTACTAGAACAAAATTCAAGGCAAATAATTATGTGTTGTATATGAGAAAAAAAGTACCATTATATTCTGGCCCGAAACTTAAATTTTGACATAAAAGTTCAAATATCTGAAGAACTGTACTGTTGGATTTAATTGTATAATGGTATTCACAAAAGTATTCATAATTTTATACACAATCTGAAAATGTAATAATACACAGGGTTTCCCAATTTCAAATAAGGAAGTTGACATATACTTCCGGTATAACTGGAAGTGATATAATCTTGAAAATATTTTAGCCGAGTGTCTCCTTATCTTGTAAACACAATACCAAGTTTTCAAATTTGTGATGTCACTGGTTCTCAAGATATTTCTAATTGACGGTTTATCTGTATAGAATTTAATTATAAATAATTGCTTTGTAAAAGTGAATTTCCGAAGTGTTAAAAATTGCCAAAATTATTTGTGTATATAAAAGAGGTGACCCCAAACAATTAAATAACTGTAGACCCCTAGCATTGGTGTCAGTTTTTTCAAAAATTATTGAAAACTACTTTCAGAACGTATAATGAACTTCTCACAAACTACTAACAACAACTCATGGATTTAGAGAAAAACCATCAACAACTACTGCTTTAGCCTCACTATAAATGTAATATATTATAGTTTAGATCAAAATACTGCTGTTGGTGCTCTTTTCATAGATTTATCAAAGGTTATTTGATATTGTAAACCACAAATTATTTTTAAGAAAAAGTTATTGGTCTAATAGAAGTCAATATATTGACTATATGGAACACAATTCAGACGTATTAGATGTACAACTAGGTGTACCACAGGGTAATGTGTTAGGTCCTCTACTATTCTTGATAGAATGCATATAAGCAATTACTTAAATCGCCATCATGTCATATTTGCTGATGACTTAACACAATTATTCTGTGAAAAAAAGATATAAAGTTATGTATGATAACCTAAAAAGTACGTTACAAACACTAATTAATTATCTTAGCTTGAATGAACTTGTTCTGAACATAACTAAAACTTGCTCGATGCAGTTTTATACAAAAAATAATTACTATAACAGTAGTAAACTAATTAAGTAATGCCAACAGATAACTGTAACGACGATTGCATTTTTTAATGCAAATCGTTATCTAAGCATAACACTCGTGCCGATAAAGTCAAGTATTCCTGTACAGTAGCGTACGCGCACGAAAGAACACCTGATGCGCATTTCGCTCTTATTATGAACTCATCAGAGGTGTATACTCACCTTATATAATGATTTGCATTAAAACATTCAATTGTCGTTACAGTTATCTGTTGGCATTACTTAGTTTGTACTGTTTATACGTGTCGTAAGACACACATTTTACTTAAACTAGTTAGGTTATACAAAATGTCCCTAACATGGAACCCTCAAGTATCATCTTACATATCAAAAAAAGTAGCGTCATATTGTTACTCATTAAAACTTCTTTCGTGTAGTCCAATCAATGGGTACAAAAAAAGGAGCTCTATTCGCAAAAGGTCGGAAAGAATTTAAATTTGGTGGGATAGTAGGCATAGGTCCCTTGATAGTACACCTGAATTTGCGACCTCGAGGTCGCAAACTCAGATGTATGAGTGTTTTGTATAATAAACTACCTCTTCATGTAAAGAATTTACCTTTAAAAATTTATTTAAAATCAATCAAGATCATATTACAAAGCAATGCATTTTACACTGTTGATGAATATTTCGGACCAGTTGTACAATCTCCGCTTAAAGCTAACTATGGTAGAATTTCTAATGATACAATAATAATAATTATAATGTTTCTTGGTCACATTAAATTTTCAATAAAAAAGAAATTTTTGATTATAATGTATACAATTGTAACAAATTTTGCAACCAAAAGGTACTTTTTTCAGACTGGCTCCCTAAAGAGAACCGTCTGCTTAACTTGAACAAAAATTAAACACATTCTACATATTTATAATTTTTTTTAACTGTTTTCATTTGTTGACTAATATACTGTCATTAAAAACTGCCTCACTTTATTTTTGAATGATGTTGTAGAAAATGAAAAAAAAGGATTAATTATTTTTGCAGATGTATACGTAAAAGGTCTCTTATACATATCGGATCTATGCGAAGGCCGTTTTTCTCCTGACATTCACGTTGTGTACATCAGTTTGGTATCTAATTTTATGGCAAAGGTAAGGTGGAGCCTTACGATTTATTACTTTGTTGACTAACCTGGCTAGATGTAATATACGTTTACTGTTCATGTTTAACCAACCGCACCTATCTAGTGTATGTGCCAAGCATTTTGGAGCCTTTGAATTCTATTTTTATCTGTATTATATTGTGACAACAATTATCCCCTAGGAAATTAAAGCAAAGTTTAGTCATTATATTTGACCTTTCCTATACCTGTAGCCTGATCTCCTGGAAATGTACAATATTATTATTATTATTATTATTATTACGACAATTTGATAAAAGTCGCCCTTCCCATTCGCATTCTTCTAACTATTTCGGCGGTTTGATTTTCCTTGTTGAGTTTTATCATTTGGCCTAGATATATGTATTCAGTAACTTGTTCTATTTCACTGTCATGTTTGCATCTTTATTGGGTTTTAAGTTGCGTGAATAAAAAAACCTCTTGAATCAGAAATCAACGGGTCTGAGCGTTTTTCCGGATTTTTATTTTAAAACCTTAAAATCGAGGTGTAAAGTTTTATTTGGACCACCCCTGTATTTGCTATATTTATTAGTTATCATATTTCCCTTTGTTGTTTTGATCGGTCTTGTTTGTTTCGTTTCTGTTTCTGTGGCGAATTTTTGCCTCCCCCAAATGTCTTGAGGCCGCTGTCCTTGGGTTTGTGGGATTTTTTTATCCACCTGAGGATCAGATCTTTTTATTTTAAAATACGTCATCTTGATTATGTTAGTCTTATTTATGATATAGTCCTCTAAAATCTAGTCATGGTTAAATTTTTTGAATGGAAAAACTTTGGATTAGTTTACTAAAGTTTCTTGCCCAATTTATATCGTAGCATTTGCCAAAAACTGACGGCTCGAATGTCACTCGATAAACTTTCATAATAATTTAAAGTTTTCCGACAAAATTTAACCATTCGTGATATTATATATGAATACTACCCAAATTCATTACCATAACCGGTAAGTTTTAGACAAAGAAAAGTTTTAATAAAACAACAACTTTTGTTTAATCTTTTTACAGTTAACAATATTAACTAATTATGATTACTTGTTTACTCAGAAACTTCGTTTGGACGAAAATTATGTTTAACCCCTCCTGCCCGTTCTTGTTCTTCCTCTGTTTTCTTCTTTTTTTTCTTTTTTTTCTTTTTTTTTTTTTCTGTTTTCTCCCTTTCCTTTTTTTTTCCCCTCTTTTTTTTTCTCTTTTTTTTTTTCTTTTTTTCTTCTCTTTTTTTTTTTTTTTTTTTCTCTCTTTTTTTTTTTTTTTCTCTTCTTTTTTTTTTTTTTCCCCTTTTTTTTTCTTTTTTCCCTCCTTCCCTTTTTTTTTTTCTTTCCTCCTTTTCTTTTTTTTCTTCTCTCTTTTCCTCTTTTTCTTTCCTTTTTTTCTCCTCTTTTTTTTTTTTTCTTTTTTTTCTTCCTTTTCTTCCTTTTTTTTTTTCCTCTTTTTTTTTTTTTTTTTTTTTTTTTTTTTTCTTTTTTTTTTTTTTTTTTTTTTTTTCTTTTTTTTTTTTTTTTTTTTTTTTTTTTTTTTTTTTTTTTTTTTTTTTTTTTTTTTTT
>JALBCR010003077.1:285000-367500 GCA_030710515.1 Abscondita cerata | reverse complement strand
AACATTCCAATGATGACGTTAAATAACATTTAAGGGTGTTCAGCTCATCTATTTTACAAATTATTCTCTTACGCAGTTCTTCAATATTGTTTATATTGTTGAAAAGTTAAATTTAAGTAAGAGAAAATCAAAACTATAAAAAGATACTATTGTTTCACAATTGTTGTGCACAATTATTTTATTTTTAGATATTGTTAAACTAAATATCACGTGATTGCCGTATATGTAAAAGACTATTATTTAAAAAAAACTTTGCAAATAATTTTTCAGATATTTCAGTTTGCTCCATCTTTTAAATTTGAAGACATTAAATGTAAAATTTCATCGAAGTCAAACTAGTGCGTAACAAATTACTCGTATGGATTATTTTCGTCAAAATATAACATTTTTATATGGCGCAGAAACGTATTTTGCGTGACTTAATATTTGTAGAAAAGTGTATATTACGTGTACTCGAAAGAAAACGTCGAATGTAGTTTAGTCACGTTGATATCAGGAGAATGGAAGATGATATGTGCGGAAAAGGATGCGACTATCGACGATTCCACAATTTCCTGTTCCAGCAACACGTCTTTACCGCACACGTGCCCTAAGATGCATCGCGAAAACCGCTATCTCAGCTATTATGCATATTTTGCACTGCAAAAGCACAATGTCACTTACTTTGGACATAAAATAAAGCACGTTCTGCCGTTGACGGTTACGTGTTGGATGATGTGTTTTAAGTGCGAAATGTGTTGCAACGAAATTTAATTAATTACAGCTCTAATGATGTTTCCCGTTTGTTCTTTATAATTTACAACTTGCTGCAATTTTGCAAATTAATTTTATGGGTAATTATTCTATTCACCATTACAGGTATAATTGAACCATTATAAAAAAGTCTATAACCGTTTTAACACGTCAAAATTAATTTAATTAAACCAACGCTTTTTTGCAGTTGCCTAAAATTATATTATCGATTTTCTTGAGAGCGGAAGGTTAAAAAAAAGATTGAAAGAGGAATTTAAAACTTCTGTTTAGCAATTTGTTGCATTTCATACGTGTGATGGAAAAGTCAAATATACTTCAAGACCCTATACTACATTCCCTCTAAATTTATGAAAAAAGGTCTGTGAAATATAACGTGATATCAAACATTTTTCCACTCAAAGTACAATGTGAATGTTAGATTTAAGAAACAAATGTCAAAAAAGAATTTCAAATAAATTTTAATAAATAAATTATTTTTAGACCATAGGTATATAAGAAAATTGTTATGTAATTTTTGGTTGTGTCTAGTATTTTTTTTGGTCACATATCTAGTTATTATTACAGCAAGAAGAAATATATTCTGATCACCGATCATAAAAAAATGTTGACAAACCAAATTTCATCAAAATCGGATCAGCTGTTTTTGGGATATAATGTTTAGATACGACCTAGCAGCAGGCCTCAGGATACATTTTTTTGCTTAATATATTTTAACTTCAATACATTTACGGTTTGAAAACCATCGCGTAACTCATATATTATAAGATGTGGAGTAAAAAAGTATCGGGAGATTTTAACATTTACATACAAAAAAATTTGGTCTTCTATAACTCAACTTAATGAAGTTTCAAAATCGACTACTAATATCGTAAATGTTTTATTCTCAAAGTAAATAAAATAGTAAATTTATTTAAATCACATAAAAAAATAGAAGTAAAAAATCTATGATTAGCAAAAACAAGTTTTAAGAAAATTCAATAATGATAATTAAAAACTTTTTACTATATAATTTCAGACAGGGTGACAATTTTATTAACACAATTAATGAAAGCCTTGACTATTTTTCAAAATTGACTGAAGCCTACATAAATGAATATCCGTCTGGGCAATATATTTTCAATGGTTGCTCCTTAAGACCTTTCTTATCCTGCCTGAAGTGGAGAATATCTTGACGAAGTATTGTCATATATCTGGAAGTAAATAAAGCTAATGAAGTCGTCGAGTACAATTTACTGAACAGGATCACGAACAAATTGCTGAAAATTCATCTCGCTCGGCATCCTGTACAGATGCAGTTTGTTAAGATTAGTCATTTGAAAGCTTAACGGATTATACTTGGACAAATTATTCGCTTAGTGATTAGTTTAATGAACATTAGTGCAAGAAAAGGACGTACGCGCTTTCAGTAATTTAGGTTATGTTTATTCAAAGTCGCAGTAACTATTTCTCACGACACTCATTTGTATTCATTATTCTTAGTTTCCGTATTGTTTATTTTGCGACAATGCCGTTATTAGATTTTGTATTATTTGTATCCAGTCTAACGTTATGCACAACTAAGCAAATTTGCTAATGAAAATATAGAATTCTGCTTTCTCATGTATTATCTGATTTGGAAGCCTTTCAATTTATTAGTTATAACACAAAAGTTAAGGCGCCTAAAAATTTGTTGATTCTTGGCTTTATTGCGATATATTATTTAAACTATTTTTGGATATGATAAATAAATAATCACGCGACATTAATTGTTTTAACAATCTCTCAAAGGATATTAATTATAGTATAAAAAGTTATGTGAAATTTTATTAACTTTTATTTGAACTTTTTTTAAAACGCAATTTTCTGTTTTCTCTCTTTCTAGCAACATTTGCGGTGCACTTCTATACGCTCTTAGACGTCTATTTTATTTTTAGGCAAAAACGCTTGTTTTGAATATTGTTTGCTTGTTTTTTTTCTCTAACTTTCTTTTTTCCCAACCCAAACCACCCCTCCCCCACCCAACCAAACCAAAAAAAAAAAAAAAAAAACAAACAACCAACCACACACAAAAAAAAAAAAAAAAATTAAAAAAATAAAAAAAAAAACTAAAAAAAAAAAAAAAAAAAATAAAAAAAAAAAAACAAAAATTAATTTTTTTAATATTTAAAATTTAAAAATTTAAAAAAAAAAAAAAAAAAACAAAAATTAAAAAAATAAAAATAAAAAAAAATTATTTTTAATTTTAAAAATAAAATAAAAATTAATAAAAATTTTTTTTTTTAAATTTTTTAATTAAAAAAAATAAATTTATTAAAAAAAAAAAAACAAGGTGTCTTGCAAAAATCGTTTAATAATGAAAGTCTCGATTAATTTACATTGTGCTTTTACAGAAAATTTTAAAAACATTGAATTTTAGAAAAGAAAATTACGTAAAAGTTATAGAAACATGGAATTTGCAATACTTTTGCTTCATAATTTTTTGAATAATTAATGTGACAATGTTAAATAAAGGTTATATAATCTTACCTCGATAAATATGTTTGTGGGTAAAAAAAATGTAATTAATTTTAAATAAATTTAACCTTTAACAAACATTAAACAAAAAAAAAAATAAAAAATATATATTTTATATTAATATAAAATTTTTTTTTATTTTTTTTTTTTTTTTTTTTTTTATTTAATTTAAATTTTAATTAAATAAAAAAAAAAAAATATAAAAATTTAAATTTTTGATAAACAATAATAAATTAGATAAAATATTTTTTTAATCTTCTACATGTTTGCCTGGTTTCGGGCATATTATTTATAGTAACAAAAGCTTTGACGACGTAAAAAACTTACCGTCTGAGCGAAGCGAGTGTTTTTGGGCCTACATGAATTGAAAACAACATTTTTCACTTGGACACGAAATCCTAAAACTGTCAAAACTGCTAAAATCATTAAAATTAGTTTGACGTTTTGTTTGAGATTCCAAAAATTTGTAATACAGTAATATATGGATAATCCGAACAGAAATATTGCAGGACCCGTTCGGTTTACCAAAACTTCGGATTATAGAATTCAAAATAAATGATATGCATAATCCGAACACGTTCGGTACATAGATACCTTCTTTAACCGTACAAATACATTCCTGTCACAGAAAAATAGGTACTCAGCGGTTATGAAACTTTTATTTATTCAAATTGTATACATAATTATGTACATACGTACTGTTTAGTATATGCACACTATACATAATACTTTTTTATTCTAAGACTGCATATGTATGTACATATGTATTGTAATAACAAAATATAAATGAAACGTTTGATTAACAACAAAAAGATTTTTGAAGAGTCCTATTATTTACACAGTTCATTGTCTCTCAACAGTTTGAACAAAATTATCAAGAGTGCTTTGAACACATTTTTGGATGGTTAGATCGACAGCCTTCTGCCGAATTCTTCTTAGAAGAATCACTTCATGCAGTGGCAATGCATTTTCTTCCGCCCATTGTAGACATGAATTGAATGACATGACCGCCTCTTTACTGGATATTTTTTGAATAGGTTCTTCGTCATCAGAGTTCTGATTCCGTCCTGTGACAGAAGCAATGATCTCATCATCTTCTAAGATATCTAGATCCAAATGTTCCTCATCTTCACCTCTTGCCCATTTTTCAACTTCTGTTTTAGTCAACACGATTCACCCTGTTCACTAACTCCACTAGATCAGGTTCTCCATCAGACCATTTTTCTCTTAATTCATTCAAAGGCATCAAATCTTCTACACCCCATTCATCCATGGTATTGGTCGAAAGAAGTTGAGACTATGACTTCTTCACCAATTTTTCAGGCACTTGTTTCCAAGATTCGGCTAGCGCAAACACAGCATCTTTCAACGACACATTTTTCAAACAATTCGCTATGTTTTCATCTTCTTGTAAGAGCACCTCTTGCAGCAATCTTTTCCGATATGTGACTTTAACATTTTGGATCACATTCTGGTCCATCGGCTGAATCAGGGCAGTACAATTGGGTGGTACAAACATTACTTGAATATTAACATCACGGCTGGCTAGTTGTTGTTCTGGTCTATGAGCTGAAGCATTATCCAATACCATACCATACGATATTGTTGTTGCGAAGATGCTTTTTTACGCTTAGTACGAATTCATTATGGAACCATTCTTTGAAGATAGCTTGATCAACCCACGCACTTTTTTGGTATCAGTAATAGACAGGTAGCTCAATGTTTCTGAATGGTCTTGGATTTTTTGATTTGCCGATTACAAGCAACCTTAATTTGTGTCGGCTACTTGCATTTGCACAAGGCATAAAACTAATTCGATCTTTGCTGATTTTGCGACCCGGTGCACCCTTTTCGTCTGCGTGTACTAATGTCTTTTCTGGAAGGCAGCGCCAGTACAAACCAGATTCATCCGCGTTGTAGATTTGCTCTGGAGAAAGACGGAATTGCTCAATTTTCTGTTTCATTTCAATACGAAATGGTTCCACGGCACTTTCGTCACTCGACAGCTTCTCCCCAGTAACTTTCAACGAGCGGATTCCAAATCTGTGCTTGAATCCTTGAAACCATCCTCTACTTGCTTCAAAATTGACTTCTTCTCCATAATTCATATCACTGAAGAACTGGCGAGCCTTCTGAAGTATGATTGCTTCGGAAATTGGTGCATGTCGCGCTCTCTGTTGTAGAAACCATGTATATACTGCATCTTCGACATCAGAAAATTCCGCATTACGCATCGTTTTCCTTGTTTCCGGCCCTTTTTCAGTTCGTGATACATAACCAAGAATTTCGTTCTTCTTTTTCTTGATGTCGGATATTGTTGACTTCCCAACATTAAATCGCGCTGCCAGAGATGGGAATGAACTCCCAGATTCCAGTAGACACTAAAATAAAAATTTATTAAAATTACTTACTTTTATTTTTAATTTTTAATTTATTTATTTATACAAACAACACACAATATATAACTCTAAAAAAAAAAACAAACTCTAAAAAAAAAAAAAAAATAAAATTTTCTTTTTTTTCTTAATAACTAAACAACAAACCACTCGCAGAGACGTGTAGTAAATAAGTGTTTCATCATCTTCTCGGAAAAAGGCGTTCGGATTCCAGAATGCATGGTGTTCAGATTATGAATATCATTTTACGCAATTAGGGGCGTTCGGATTATAGAGTATTTCGGATTATGGGGGGTTCGGACTATCCATACATTACTGTAACAATATTTAAAAAATACTGGCCGTTTGCACCAACACAGCTTAAACAATGCTTTAAAACAATCGTTGATATGGTTTTAACAATTGCATCTAACTTTTTAAACATTTCTTAAGTTTAAGTCGTGTTAATATTGGTTTAGGCTTTCACGGCTTGTTGTTGAACTAGTGTCGTCTAGATTCGAGTCTAAAGGCCGTCATTGATTGGAATTTTTTCTAACGTTCAGCTAACACGAGTGGTCTGTATCTTTTGAGGTCCGTCCATTTCCGATGTTTGAATGTAGACTGATGATTTCTACTTCGCAGCTTGTTTTTATATTGGTTCTGAAGAGACGAGACGGTTTACATCGCACCCGTCAAATATTCGTAAGGTGCCGTTTGGGTGTTGTTGAATATTGGATTCCAGTTCTGAGTGAGCCTCTGTTTCTGTTGACTTTTTTCTTGTTGTTTGTGGATCTCTCTGTTTGTCCAACTAATCTCTTGTGATAATCGTTAACCGTTGATAGCAACTTGGAGCTCGAAGAGAATATTGTGATTCCCATTCGTAAGCGCATGTTTTGCTACCTCTGACTTCTCGGTGTGTTTCAGACGGCAGTTTTCTCGATGTTGTTTGAGATTCGTTCCTATGTTTCTATGTACATATACCTTGCCACAAAGCTAGCTTTGATGTCTTGTATTTTTAGAGTTCTTCCTTTGCGGTCTGCGACTTTCGACATGTATGGAAGATATGCGTGGGCAGTAGGTGGTTGATTTTCAGATTCCGGTACTCTCGATCTTTTGGATTTTATTGATCTTTCTACCTTCTTTCTTGTGTACCCGTTAGCCTAAAATGTAGTTTTTTGGTGTTTGAGTTCCGCTTGAAAATTCTCTGGTTCAGAAATTTTTCGAGCTCGTTTTGTCAGGTACTTGATGATTCCGAATTTTTGGCGTGGGTGGTGGTTCGATAAGGCCTTCCGTGTGTGTAGGTTTTCTATACACTGTGTGTCATCACCAGCACATCTAAGACAGCCAGTTGTTGTTGTTTTTTTGTCTCCATGGTAAACTGGATAGTATGGTGTTCTCTATACCGTGTTTCCAAATGACAAAGATATCATCTACGTACTGGAACCATGTATTCCGCGATCTCAATGGCTATCTTTTCAAAAATTTCCATGAAGAGATTGCTATCACTGGACTTAGTGAACTTCACATTGCCACCCCGTCACCTTGTTAAAAAAACTCTCATTTTCAAATGAACTAACATCCGGTAAGACAGACTTCGAAAAGCTTGCTAATGTCAGTTGAGAAGATTTTAGTCACGACCTCGAGACATTCGATGGCACTTTGGTAAACAGTGAAACCACGTCAAAGCTTACAAGATTGTCTTGGGGTTCAATGCTAATGTCATGAATTTTGCGCACAGAGGCGCTGAATCTTTAACGTAGTTGTTGGTCTTTCTTATATGTCGTTGGAGCAGCGATGCCAAGTCCTTGGCTAAGTAGTATGTTGGCGATCCAGGTGCGCTCTATGTTGGTGTCAGAGGAAGATATGCCTTGTGGATCTTGGGTAGCCGGTAAAACCTTGGAGGAATAATTTTGGTTCTAAAATTTGTTTTTTCGGTATCTTCTAATAGGAGCTGCGTTTATAGTTTTCGGTTTTTTGATTTGCTGGTGGGATGACTTGCTTTTTGAATGTTTTGCATTTATGAGGACATTAAAATTCAAAAATAACTAAATTAAAGAAAACATGTGAAGATGGTTTTCATTGAGAAGCAAAAGAAACAGGCATTAATAGAAAAAAAATCAAAAGGATTAAGAACAATGGGGGTAAAATTTTGAAAAATTATCTACCGCACTTAAGACAAGACTAAACTATCTGGTTTATTTAAACATTTTCGACAAAAACGCTTGAAGGTATTTTTTATCCAATGTATAACCGCAGATTCAAATGTTGTCTTACGATTATTCATTTTTTATCACAAACATAATTTAAATTTTTCTCAGTCAAGTAGCTAACTTTTGTTACACGAAGGAAACAATCAGTTTAAATGTTCCTGCCACTGCTTTAAAATGTACGTCAAAATAGTAGGCGATTGGAGATTAGTAGTGACTAACATGGCCGGTCGTGTTAGACGTGTTCTTTTTTTACGTTTAAAATTGGTTTAATCGCGTTTATATAACTATAACTTTTATAAAGTAATTGTGATTGTGGTTAGGGTAGAGGTGAACTTTTCAACCTGGACAACGTTTTTAAGGTTAGTGGAATTTCTTTAATCCAAACGGTTTTTGTATTTATTTAATTTTAATATTGATCCCACATTTAGCAAAATTAAGGTACGGGTTTAAGTAATTGTGAAATAATGCGTTAGTAAAGATTTGTAAGATTGGTTATTTGTATTTTACATGTTTTTTTGCATTTATTGTGAGTATTCGCAGAAAATCTCGTTTCAGTTATATCTTGCACAACGAGAGATCGACATGTTTCATTTTGAAACAATAATTACTAAGCGCAAGGTGTGTTGAACTCAGGTTTATCAATTATAAACAATTTTATTGTTTTCTTATCTGTCTAACAGGTGATTCTTACTTGCGTTCGTGAATTTTTAAAAAAATCATGGGAAAATAACAATGTAGGTACCTATTAATAATATATATTTTTAAAAATTTTATTTAAACTTAGGTTAAAGGCAACAATTGTAACGAGATTTTTTTTAAAAATGATAAATACAATTCTGGTTTGAAGTGCTTAACTTGCTCGAAAAACTGTTTTCATAGAAAGGTTTAATTGTCAAGTTTTTGTGATGTGCCTGTTACATGATTTTTGTAACGGAGATGTATTGTACAGGGTGGACCGATTTCGATGGGATTGCAGGGTATTTCGGAACTATTACCGTTAGAGCAAAACTGTTCGAGTAGCATTAAGCCAACTTTTTGAGACAAATTAAACAGCGAAAACAAAAATTTGCTTTGTATTGACAGATGTGCTGTGTTTCATTGTTTTAAATTATCGCATCGCCTACTTACAAAAGTCCAAACTAACAAATTCGCTTGTAATTCCGCAATTTTCTATACCGTGTGTCCGGGGTAATCTGAAGCATCATATTTAACATAGGGAATGAAAAGTCCGATTTATATGTCCCCAAAGTGATTTTAGGATATTTTCACTATCAGAACACTTAACAATGTGTACTAGAAAACGTTTTGTCTATTAATTTTTAAAATTTAAGCAAACATATTACAAATATTTAATAATATATCATAACGTGCGAGGGTTAAAATCCCATCATTTTTTCCTTTTTTTTAGTCTTATTATTATTGTCAAGAACAGCGTTTAATTTTAATCGGTGAATAGACATAATTAAAGTTTTACTTTTTTTACTTGAACTGGCAATGGGTTTATTAGAATAATATTTAATTAGAGGGTTTTTGGATATCGTAAAATCAAATGTTAAAATTACGTTAGTTCCTTCTGTGCACGCGTAATGACGCATGCGCAGAAGATTTTACAAATCCAAAAACTCCTTATTATTAAACAATTAAACCAAATGTTTCATAATGTGGATATTCCAATAAATTCATTGCCAGTTCAAGTAAAAACGTATGTTTGAATAAATTTTAAAAATTATTACGCAAATCGTTTTCTATTACTCATTGTTAAGTGTTCTGATAGTGGGGGGGGGGCGGCCCCCCCCCCCCCCCGAAAATATCTCAAAAACACTTTGGGGACATATAAATCGGACTTTTCAAATTCCCCATGTTAAACAGAATGCTTCAGATTATCCGGTAGACACGGTATATTGTTGAAAAGCTTACAAAATAAGAATTTTAATGAAGTCAAAGTCAACTATGGGTTCCATTTAAAAAAAATCTAAGTTTATGTGGCATCTCGACTGTGGGTGACCAAAGTTAAAAATTGATTACTTCATTTGATTCTACGCTAAAAACTGCAGAAGAATTGTCTTTACACTTTTTCCTGAATTTTTATCAACACATGTGATATGGAACCCTATCGAAATTTGGAAAATTTCAATTTTAGTGACTGCATCAATAAATGAAAAATATTTGTTTTCGCTGTTTAATTTGTCTCAAAAAGTTGGCCTAATGCTACGTGAACAGTTTTGCTCTAACAGTTATAGTTACTGAAATACCCTGCAATTCCATCGAAATCGGTCCACCCCGTACAGCAAAATTAACTTTTTTTAAATAAAAATTATTTAATAATTAAAATAAAGATTTGATTTATTTGTTATTTATTGTTATTTGTAATAAGTAATATTACATCAATTCCTTTTATAGCCACTAGGGCGAATCACAAAATGTATGTGTTTTTTCGGTTAAAAGGGTTTATAGAGGACATTTTAATTAAAAATATTAACAATTTGAAATTTATGATTAGACAACATAAACGTCTAAGCCAAAATAATGCGCCTTCGAAATCAAAATTCAATGACATTTTTTACGGTTTGATTTTCACACTATGCCCGATTCCAATTTGACAACATTTTTGATCTATCCAAATTCAAAATGGGGATTCAATTTTCAAGTAGTACTTGATGTAACAATTTGATTTAAATGAAAATATGGTTTTACCGGTTTCAAACAATATGTGCCATGTTTCTTGTCAAGATCAAAATTTTCAACCTATTTCGATAAACGTGAACTTTAAAATATCTTAAACATAACTGTCGAACATATTTATACAGGGCGAGTTTTTAAAGTGTTCGGAAACGGCTTAGAATTTTTTTGTGAAATTTTGGTAACGTAATATGCAAACGGAGGGACATATTTAAATATATTTTTGATATTTGCCCCTCTTCCCTATTTTGAGGGGCGGGGTTAACTTTGGATTTTTAAATGGAAGTTTTTTTTAATATTAAAATTAGAATCTACGTAAGAAGCTAGGTATGTGTGAAAAATATTTTTTGATTTTCTCATTCGGTTACGGAATTATGATTTATTAGGCTAAAATACAAACAAAAAATTATCAATTAAATTTCGAATTATTTATCGTCTGTCATGCTCGAGAAATTGTTCGAAATGTTCCCCTTCAACTTCCAAACACTTTCTCACTCTTTTTCTAAATGAATTTCGTACATGCTGCAACATTGTAGGTGTCACTAATGAACAGGCAAACCGGATTCTGTTTTTCATATCATCTACAGTTGTAGGTGCAATCGCCATCACTTTGTCCTTTATAAATCCCCAAAAGAAATAATCAAATGGAGTCAAACTCGGGGACCTAGCAGGCCAGTTGACCGGACCAGCTCGACCAATCCACCTGTTTTCAAATATTCCATTCAAATGATTACAGGCGTCTATTGCATAATGGGGTGGAGCTCCATGTTGTTGAAACCACATGTCAGGGTTTATGTTTTGGTTTAATAATTGAGGTAATTAGTTTCTTAAAAAATCAGTGTACATTACTTCATTTAAATGTTCTTCAAAGAAATGCGGACCAATAACTCTATCCCCGATTATACCACACCAGACATTAATTGACCATGGATGTTGATTTGGCAGAGTTCTTATCCAGGGGGGATTTTCCACCGCCCAGTAGTGAATATAATGTCTATTTACCTTAAAAAAATTTAAAAAATTAAATTTCTACAGATAAGGAATAACTTAAAATCCTACCTGCCCACAATTATGGAAAGTAGCTTCTAGGGGCGGAAGGGGGTTGTAGTGGAGTTTTTGGGGGTGAGAGTGGTTTTTCGCTATTTACGTGGAAAGTGTCTTTCCGATCTAAAAATGTTGTATGGCAATATTGTAGGTATTAAAAAGATTTACAACTTTTGTATATACAGGGTGTTGCTATATTCGACCGACAACACTCTACCCCAGAGAGGTCTCATGAATTGGTGAATTTTGATATAGGAACATGAACCTTTAAACGGCTTAGTTGCTAGAAAACTTATAGGAGGAAATATTTACCTATCATCTTAAGGGAAGTAAATTAAACCAACTTGTCGAAGAAATACTAGAATTCTGACGAGATTCGAGTAAAGTAAGACGAGACAACAACAAATTTAAAGTAACCAAGACACATCAGTAAACAAATTATCAGAGATGATGCATAAATCACAGTCTGATAATATGTAAATGTTTAAACTAATATACGCCACAAATTTATTTAAGCGTTTGACATAAAGTTAAATGTTACACGTAGCGACACACTATATACGTATTAGTTAATATAATTCAGAAATATTTCGCACAAATTAAATGTTCTGACTTTCTATATCATGCATTAATTAATACTACAAAAATAAACCTAGGATTCGTCGACTTCGAAGGTCTTTGAGTACATAAATGATAAACCCGATGTTTATTTGGTCCCTCTAAAAGGTAAATTGTAATTCAAATAACGTTTCATACATGTATAAAAACCGTAAGGAAGATAACGGTGATCTCTCCGTACAATTAATAAAGATGAATACTTAAATTATAAAAACTTATCTACCGTATATCGATGACAGCTTTGCAATCACGGACGTACATCATCTTCCCATAGGTCTGGATTAATAATTGATTGTGATATCAGACAGCCCTTGAATGGTGACCCAGGTATCGGTGTCAAAAAGGCATCAGGTCAAAGTACGGAGTAGCGTTCAAATTGAAAAGTATCGTCGTACATCACTTGGTGATCTCTCTTCAAGAGAGAAATCCAGGAAAGAGAACCTTATTTTTAATCCTTCGGGTAGAAATTCTAAAAATTTACAAAATAGCGATATATAACCACATGCAGGTTTTGAATTGATAATCACTTACGGCGTTCATTAAACGTAACAGAAGTAATGAGTCCTCCAAAATTTGTGGTATAAACTCATGAACGCATGTCTAACAACGAATAACGATATTTGAGCAAATTGATCTTCGCACCCCAAACTCTGATACGGAAATAACGAGTTTTATTTCGTATTTGTAAATCTGTTTTCAAGGTTGTTAAAAGTAAGTTTGGTTGTCTGTCGCCAGGGGAAAACAGCGCTGCAATTAACAGAAAACCTAACAATTAGTTTGGTATGAGCGACGCTACTAAACATTTCCGTTACAACCACATATTGGTATCTCTTGACATTAGCTTACAAACTTTTTGTGCACCTGGCTGTCACAAATGGTCGAGGAATATCCTGGCTTATTTATGCGAATTTTGTGATCAGAAGAGATTTAAAATGATGGAATGCTAAATCGTCACAACATGCATTATTGGTCAAGAACAAATCCCAATTGGATGCAAGAACTTCAATACCGGGGTCGCTGGTTAATAAATGTGTGATGTGGTATTTTGAGTGGACGAATTATAAAGCGTGTCCCAAAGCACACTTTAAAGAGGTGTAACTTCTTCAGGAAGCACATTTGTACTAAAGGTATGTTTGGTTTAATCGATCCCATTTGACCTAAGGAAGTTGTAGTTGCCCCTATACTTATGGGACACCCTATATAGGTTCATTTTTTTAAACGAAACTTTAAAAGGGGACCGATTTAATCTTTTTCCATAATCTGTGTTGCAATTCAATGATCGTTAAAAATTTCTTGAATTAAACGTATTCTGAGAGGTGAATGGGATGTGAAAGTTTGTTTCATTGGCCCAGTAGATCCCCAGACTTAACTTGCCTAGAACCCACAACAAGAGACGACACAATAGAAAGAATGAAATGATGCTCGTAGCATTTTATTCACAGAAATAGAAACATAAGACACGATGTGGGTCATTTTAAACATTTGAGGAATCTTAATTATGTTATGTTTTAGTTGATTTTCATAGCCTTTTAATATCCAATTTATGTTTCATTTCAAATTTTTCAGTAAAATGATTTATTTGTTCACATCTCATTTAACGTTGTCTAGGTAATAAACAGAAAAAGACAAAGTAAAGTACAGTCGATATACTAAGAATTTCATTTATGAAAATGAAATAAACAGTTATAGACAAAATATTTCAAAATGTTTCAGAATTTTATTCGAACTGTAATTTTCTATTAAGCCATGACTGAAAGCCATTTTAAAAATTTCAAAATATTTTCCTGAACCATTTTTCTTCTAATATTTTTTTTTCAGTTCTGTACAGTAAACATTTTAGAGTTATGGTAGGCGTCAATTCACCGTACAAGTAAACAAATTAAATCTTGAATAACAAAACATTATTTCTTTCAATAAGGCATGGCAATCTGTTGAGCCAAATCGATTTCAAATTTAATTTACTAATTATCCCATTATGTTATTTGCATTAGACAAATAATATATATTTGAAAATGTTTAATTAGGTTATGAACAAATTGTTACTTCAATAAAATTTGTTTTCATAGTTAACTAACTTGTTTATTTAGTGTACAATCTGATTACTCAAATTTTAATGAACTAAAACAATATCAACGAAGCTACCCCATCTTGGTATGATTGCTGGCGCAAACTAAAATCTGTCTAGTAAGTTTGTACCGTGGACATTCTAACTGGTGTTAAGATCCATATCATCTATCTATCTGTCTCTTGACGTCAGGAGTCGGTAGTATAGTTGAATGCGCGCTGACGTCTAAGGTTAATAAGACCGGACGTCACTAATACCCGTAACATACGAGCGTGGCTATCATTAATCTCGGCATCAAGTGATCGTGTGCTACTTGCGTACGCATTACTGTTGATAAGCTGAAAGATAGGACGACACGGGAATATCTATTATCCTGAATTATACATTCTAACTAGTAAATTAATGAGAAACTATCTAGAACATAGTGGTTGTTATTAGCAAATTAGCATAACAGGTATCGAAGACAATCAACCTTTAATGTAATTGAAATCGCCTGTACTAATTTACATTATCATAATAGATGTGCAGTCGAAAACGTATCTCGTATTAGCGACTTTGTAAATGTACTGTTGATGGATGACAGTACTAGGTGGGGAATAGTATAAAAGCTTAAGGCGCAGCCTCATTGCTCGACGACCCATACCAAAGCACCCGGTTAGAAAACTACCATTACATATCTAATTTTACGGACTACTGGTTGCCGAATAAGACATGACCGCATTGCAAAAGATGAGAAATTAGCGAGGCGTAGGTCAATGTGCTGCTAGACATTATTTTCATAAATTATGAGAGAAAAAATATTAAAAGGGCGAAAACCCTATACTTAACTGTCAACGTTTTCTTATAAATTGAGAGATGAAAAGTTTATTTAAGTGGTTCTTAAACTTCGATGTTTTGAATGAAATGCAAACCTTCTAATACGATTATAACTTATTTTTTATTTATATCTTCATTATATCCAATAATTTGTTTTGAATGTAGTAATTCATTACTGTAATATTTGTTAACGTTGTATTTTCTCATTTATGATATATGGACTCTTAACATTTGTTTTAGAAACTGTGGAAGTATGTACACTCATGAAATTTAAAACTTGGACACCACAATTTCTGTAAACAAAAGTTTGCACATTGTGAAGCGGGCTTAAGGGTATCATTTACAATTCTAACAGCAGGTGGTCTCAGCAGGGGTTATCTTATAGAAGGACTGTAGAATGAATCATTACACTAAGCACGTTTTAGAAAATAGGTAATTTACGTTGCTTACTTAATTTTTTCTTTAAAGAATATATTTGAAGGTATCGCTAATTAAACACCATAGCTCGATTAATTATCGAATCAAAATTTTGTTTAGGAAATGTTTACAAAATAAAATTAGAAATAATTTTGATTTAAAAACGTCTACAAGCAATAACTTTTAAATTAAATCAAAAACTAAACATGGTTATTTGGGTTGACTGATTATTACTTATTTTTAAATAAATCTAACCTACTAATTATTGTAAGTAAAAAAAACTTCCTATTCATAATATTTAGTCCTTACAAAATGTATATTTTATGACGTTTCATTTTTTCTGTAGTTAATATAAAAATGAAAATAAAAACTAAGGCAATTCTTGTTGTCAACGTATATATTTAGTTTTTGACAAGAATTTATTACATAATTATAATTAAGATACCAAGTTATAGTTTAAAATTAAATGAAAACGTTTTTTTTTTTTTAAATAAAGGTATTACTATATAAATAAATATAAGAAATCAATAATGGGTGTATCCAGCTGGATACAAGCAACTAACTTGGGCTGTAACCCTGGCCAGCAAAAGCCCAGATTTTAACATTATCGAAAATGTTTGGGCTCGAATACTTGCTGTTATCTGAAGACAACAAGGGCCAAATTTTATACCAGTAAACCGTAATGCACTAATTGCAGTCATTGATACCGCATGGGAAACGATTAATATTAATTATATTGATACTTTGATAGCGTCAATGAGCAGACGCTTCCAAGAATGTATCAATAATAATGGAGGTCACACCCATTATTGATTTCTTATATTTATTTATATAGTAATACCTTTATTTAAAAAAAACGTTTTCATTTAATTTTAAACTATAACTTGGTATCTTAATTATAATTATGTAATAAATTCTTGTCAAAAAACTAAATATATACGTTGACAATAAGAATTGCCTTAGTTTTTATTTTCACTTTTTATATTAACTACAGAAAAAATGAAACGTCATAAAATATACATTTTGTAAGGATAAATATTATGAATAGAGAGTTTAATGATTTTTTTAATAACTTACAATAATTAGTAGGTTAGATTTATTTAAAAATAAGTAATAATCAGTCAACCCAAATAACCATGTTTAGTTTTTGATTTAATTTAAAAGTTATTGCTTGTAGACGTTTTTTAAATCAAAATTATTTCTAATTTTATTTTGTAAACATTTTCTAAACAAAATTTTGATTCGATAATTAATCGAGCTATGGTGTTTAATTAGCGATACCTTCAAATATATTCTTTAAAGAAAAAATTAAGTAAGCAACGTAAATTACCTATTTTCTAAAACGTGATTAGTGTAATGATTCATTCTACAGTCCTTCTATAAGATAACCCCTGCTGAGACTACCTGCTGTTAGAATTGTAAATGATACCCTTAAGCCCGCTTCACAATGTGCAAACTTTTGTTTACAGAAATTGTGGTGTTTCTCATACATTCATTTTGAGGCAAGCTAAAATTAAATACTATTCTTGAACAATAAACATAAATTTTGAATTTTTAGAATTTCATTAATTTTTTATTAAAAATTTAGAATACAATAATTATAAGATTGAATATTCGGTACTAACATTACATACAGTATGTCTGTAAAATTTGGCAACATATGGGAAACTTTTTTATTATTAATTTTTCAAAAAAACGTTATTCTTTATAAAAAGTTCTGCATTTTCTAAAATCTAAAATACAATCATCAGATATTAAATTTTTACAGTGGTATACGCGGTTTGCCAAAAATACGTATTTTACTCAAGGGTAAAGTACTTTTATAAATTGACAATATCAAAATTTGTTATTACAAAAAGTTGGCCAAACTAAAAACTACGTTGATATATGAATTTACATTCAATTAAATAAAAATATTTTTTCCTTTTTTTGTCTAGCATAACAATGCAAATGTAACTAAATTGACAGAGAAAGCGGATATGTTGAATCATTTCGTTGACGTATTTTTATTTTAATGGTGTATTATTTAGATTTTTATAAATGAATGTGTTTAATACTTTCTGAACGGAACGGAATAGTAAGTGTTTGTAAAATAAAAAAATCAAGGTTTGGTATCTATAACACTAGGCAACAAATGTGAAACTTTTTTGGTTTTTGGAATGTAATTTTGATTACTCTGTTCAAACTAAATAAAGGTACATAAATTAAATTTATCGCCAACCGTCAGTAAAGCCGTCAATTATCAGATTGATTTCCGGAAGTAAACAAACAGTTTACCTTATCCTATACCAATAATGTACTTTATCTGCCGCGAGTGTTATTCTAATTCCAAATATTCAGCAATTTTCTTGGGTATTGCGCCTACAGTATGTTGACCTGTATTTAGGGCGACACATTTTCCACTGTGGTACGTCAAGAGCAACCGCAGATCTTTACTTCTTGGAGGTCGTAGGGCCGCATATTTCCGATAAAGAGCACAAGGTTTAAAGCTACACTTATCGTCCGTTATTGTAAACTTCCTTGTCGTAAAATTTTGGTCTCTCGTAAGGTGACAACAATATATTTCTCCAAATCCTCCACGTCATTTACAGTGAGGCTTAGAAGCTCATGGCACGGACAACATCGAATATACCAAAAATGGTAATGACTTTGGCAAGTAACCACTTTTCGTCAAGGGCTTCAATGAATAACTTTTCCACTTGCTATTTCGTCAGAACCTTGCCTTTCTTGGGGACGTAGTGTTCATTTCGTCTTTTCAAAAACGCAACCACTATGAAATCTAGAAAATGACATATGTAACTAAAAACCTGACTAATAAATATAAGGAAACAAACCAGCAAACATCAATGTTTTCTCTAACTGCCAAACAACTCTTAACCATTGACCACTTCGACCATAAAGAATTCGGGCTGAATTTGGCAGACAATTTATTGATATACGCTAATATAACGTCTTCCGTAACACCAGTCACGTTGTTTTTCTTTTGCCACTTTTGAACTCCGCTACTCGTATTCATACCTTGATGAAGATTTTTCGGCAGTAATCTTGCAACTACACTTGCTGCTTCATCAATGATAGCTTGCGGGACACTCATTTCAGTAAATCTCACCAGCAAAACGTTCCGCAAACGTGAAATTGAAATGAAATAATTAATCAACAAAATAAGTGCCGTGCGTTTCCAAAGCAATACGTCTAAAGCTCACATGATTTTTTCTCCGATTTTCGAATTTCTTAAAATTTTATAGTTTAGTTTTAAGGTTTATAGTTTATTATTCATTTATAATAACTTTTTACAAGTGAGGAACAAATAAAACATTCAACAATATACGCAAGGTAACGGGTTTTACTGGCTCCAGAAGGTGACAGACTCGTCAGCCATATCCTTCTGTCCGCCAGTAAAAACCGTTTTACCTTGCTAGTAATGTTAAATACTATATCACATCACATCAGGGTTTAAAGTGAAAAAAAATATTTAGATAGTCATACAATATTAATCATAAACTTTATTCTTTCTGAAAATATTTCTTTTTTAACGATTGGCATCCCTTTTGTAACCTCCACTTGAAGTCTTTCTTATAAGGGTCCAGCAGTAGTCTGCAAGTCCCATCTACTTTGGTCACGTTTCTCGAGCTCTGAGATTTCTAGATGGAAACGATCGCCGTGTTCATCGCTTACGGCACCCATGTTTTCCTGGAGAAAACTTAGATGAGAGTAAGAAAGTGAATTTTTAACGACATGTTGCACCCCAATTCGTGATAGGCATCTAGCATTAATTTCACTTTCTCTTCAAAATCTGGAGACTTATGGTTGTCTAGAAAGTTATTCGTTACATTAAAAAAGCAACCTGCCTTGTTTATGGAGTTAAACTAGATAAGAAAGCTGGATCTTTAATTAATTTTCTAATGTCTGGCCCCACGAACACTCCTTCTCTTATTTTGGCATCACTTAACGTAGGAAACTTTTGTTTAAAAAATTTAAAGCCAGCACCATCTTTTTGTAACGCTTTAACAAAGTTTTTGATTAACCCAAGTTATGGAGTGGAGGTAAACTATTATTTTCGGGTGGTGCTAGTGGTTCATTTTTAACATTTTTCTGGCCAATGACATATTGATTTCTGAGGACCAATTTTCTTTTATATAATGATCTTTCGTTCGCAAAGGAAACAACAGTATTTGGTATAACCCGTTTGCAGTCCCAAAATTAAGGCCACTACTTTTAAATGTGCACATATTTGCCACTTGTTTTCATAATGTCATAAGTTTCCTTTAGGTGAGCGCTATGTGCTACAACAGGCAAAGGGGAAAATATGTTTCCATTATGGAGTAAAACCGCCTTTATCCATCAATAAACAGTCTCCATTCTTCTGATGAATGATGATAATCTAGTTCTAACATCAAACCATCAATATTTTGGCAGAAAACCTATTTTCTTTATTTGAATAAAATGCCGTTAGGGAAGAATTGTGTTTTCGGAACATTGTAATCAACTTGCAACAGATTTTATTGATTTAATCTGGACCCAAGTATTTCAGATTTTTTTGGCAAATTTAAATCTCTAACAAAATCGTTTAGTTCTGATTGACTAATCAAATGTGGCTCTGTAATGTTTGGGTCTTGAAATACCTCTTCAGAGCCAGAGTAGACTTCGTTTTCTGATTCAAAAGATCTTGACATTGGTGAATTTTCTAGTCGTCTCAGTAAAGGAACAGGTACAGCGAATGGGGTTGGGACACTGACACTGATGATGCATTAGGATAATTCAACGCATGTTTTGATTTCTTAGAAAATCTTTTAAGGTGAGTGGCAGAAGTAACAATCGTCTATGTTATTTTTTGGCTCCCGCTATTGCATGGGTACACCAAAAAGCATCTTGTTTATAGTTCCTTTGTACCAGCCCGTCAAATATTTGTAACATTTTAAACAACACACATGAGGCACCCATGATTTATCTTGATTTTTAATTGCAATTTATAAATAAGCTTGATAACACTTGTCAAGCAGAGTGAATTGACCACAAACATAACAAAACAGGTTAGGTGAATTAACACAAACGCTCACCATTGTGAAGATTTATGATTTACCAAACTATTTTGATGAAATTTGTTTATAGCCAACCGAGTTTATTGTTGCTTTAGAAGGAAGAAAAATTTAAACTGCTGATATCCACGATTTGAGATGTGTTATTGAAATAAAGTCTGGATTTAATTTGTCCAGTAAGTGTATCTAATTAGAATTACATTAAGTGGTGTTAGCACAGTATACGTTTACGAATGCAGTAGTAGTGAACATTTTGTACTAAAAACAATTCGTGCAAGTTACAGCGCATTTGTCAAATTCGTTATTGTAATGCAGTGAAGGTTATTGCCAGAGGAGTAACATTTTAAAAGCTAAAAAATGTATGTTTTAATTACCTGGAACGTAGATGTACAGGGTTATTCACTATAAATTACCCACCCCTTATTATCGTTATTATTGCTTGTAGAAAAAAAGTTATACATGAAAGTTGTATGGTTCTAACTGAATTTTCTTAAAATGCCATCACTAGTCCAATTACTCGCCGTTTACAGGGCGCAACAAAATATGATGTTTTTAATGTAACACCTTGTATATTATTATATTTTTGAAGAGATTTTTTTCTGATTTCAAAAAATATAATATGTTGTCATTATATTGAGCCGTTATTGAGTTATTAATCGTAGAATATCACAGTTACCCATGTACCAAACTCATAAATTTTGTCAAACCCGTATACGACTGAAAAAATTTTATATCTGATGATTGCATTTTAAAGGCAGAATTCTTTATAAAGAATAACTTTTTTTGTAAAATTAATAATAAAAAAGTTTTCCATATGTTGCTAACTTTTACAGACATACTGTATATATTTTTAAAGGTAATTAAAACATGGTTAATAATATTAGATGAGAGAAGAATGAAATTTGTAATTTTGGGTTGGTCGTAAAGACAAGCGAAATTGCACGTTGATTAAAAGCACAGGGTGTCTCATGTCTTTTGTTGTCCTCGTTCGATACATACTAACATGTCCTATGCTTGAATTGATGATTAAAAACACAGGATGTCTCATCAATTTAAGCATAGGACATGTTAGTAGGTATAGAAAGAGGACAACAAAAGACATCGATTGATGATTAAAAACACAGGGTGTCCCATTTGAATTAAGCAAGTTTTTGAGGTCGAAAGTTGTTCATATTGCCACGAAAATTTTCTTCACCCTGTACATGCAATTCGAGTTTCCATTCATATGTGAGTTACTGTATCATATTTGCCACAACAAATTAGGAACTAAAATATTGATATTATCTTGAGATATGAACGATAACAATTCAGCATGATTTTAATTTTTTTTATAAATCAATATAACTAAATTTTGGCATGTTCCATTTGAAATAAGAAAGTTGGCAGCTACTTCCGGTACAACCGGAAGTGTTGTATGAACGAAAATATTTTGTCTGAATTCAGTGATGTCGAAAACAGGCTCAGCCCTATTTTCAGAAAATGAATCGAATTAGTTCTCCATATACTTGTAATGCACGCTCGATGTGCCGGACCCTGTAGAGTACACATATTATTAAAAAGTTTTTGGAGGCAACTTACCTATACCTATAAATAAATTATTATTATTATGTAGTGTGGTGTCGTTGGAAAGGTCATAAAAAGTCTATTTAAATGTAAAATATATATAGGGCGTTCCATTTAAAAAGAAATGAAAAAACGTTCGTGCATTGTTCGGGTCCTTTTCGACCTAGCTGTTACTTTATTTGTTTTGTGAACTTTTATTTTTTTATTCTAGAAAGCTCAGTTTTAGGACTTTAGTTGCAGTGATTAAATCTTTAAATTTTGTGATGAAAAGAAAAAAAAATTGTTTCATTTTTTTTGTATCATTAATTTACACACATAGGTTGGTCACTGTTGTCCTCTGCGATTTCATAGCGAAAACAACCTGAAATTCGGATAATTCCGTACAAGGTGGGGTGAGTAATGCTAACAAGTTGATATGCAACTCCAAAATTATGTTTTCAATAGACAAAAAAATGTTCTTTTGAACCTCCTACACGTTCTTACGACGACACCTGGACTTAGTAAGTTCACATGATCTAGGGTTGAAGACGAACTATTTGCTTTTATCCATTTCTTTCTCAATCTACAGAAAAGCTAATTTTAGGCAACTTTTAAATCTCACGATGAATTAATAGAGAGTCTATGCCCTATGGGATGCCGAAAAAAGTATGGATATATTCCGTACAACAATATAATTAGAGAATTTTAAACGACATCTCTAAGATTTGACAATAAAGAAATACGAAATGAAAAAAGATCCCGGGATAAATTTGCTGCGGTTAGAGAGCTTTGGGACATATGTGTTGAAGTTTTACTGAAGTTGTTCAATCCAGTAGCAAATGTAACAATTGATGAACGATTGGTCGGATTCAGAGGAAAGTGTATGCGACAACAATCCATAGTATGTATGGAACATCCAACACTACCTCGGTGAAGTTTCTGGTGAAGTTAGAAAACTCCCAGGGTATGGGGGTTCTTTTGGATCTATCTTATGGATTAAAAGACTATAATGAACTAACTCAAGCGGATTATCACGATGGTTGGTACAATAAAAAAAAACAAAACCGGAATTCTACCGCAACTGCCACAAACGAAAAATGTACCAAAAATGTCATTTGCTTCTAATTCTTTCTTGGTCTCATACCTTTCCGAAAAGTCAAAAAAATGTGTTACATTACATGCAGAAAAAACCATATCACACCAAACTAATTATACTGTATTATAATAAAAGAAAAGGAGCAGTCAACACATTGGATAAAACTTTTATGTGTTATAGCCCAAAATGATTGGCTACTTACTGTTTTTTATAATTGATATTAGTGCTTAGAATTCTTATGTTTTATTATCGAAAGTAACCAATACCTAGTTGAGGTTTAAAAGTTGTTTTTTCTTAGAAAAGTTGGTCATATTCTACCATGTATTGAAAGAAGAAAATACCTTCTTCGAAAAAACCGCAATGGATGTTGTTGAAAAAAAGATCTGGTACAACAATTGTACAAAATGAAGCAGTTTCAACGTTAATTCAATCTAAGGAAAGGTAGCAGATGCTAGATGTGTATAAAACTTTTGAAAACGGCTCTAATGATTTTCTTTAAAATTTACATACTGATAGTACCTGCATTACAGCTTTGTTTTTCCAAAAAACTGAATTACGCTCGTTGCACACTACAGGATTTTTCCTGCGCGGGAAAAAATCGTACGGGCAATAATTTTTAGTCAACTGATGAAGAACATGACCGGTTTCACATATCCACGAGAAAAGCCTGCGATGGAGTATGTTCAGCTCTTAAACCATATTTCCGTGCAATTCAATGAAAATCGTTAAAAAACTTCTTAGGAAACATTCAGCTATCCAAATTTTCAGCATAATGCGCCTACTTTGATGACATTCAATATTCGCCAATTTCGTGTAGGTAAAGTACTGTTTACAGTACACCAATGTGTTCCCAAGAAAAGTTGTTTAGGTGTAAAAGTTATGTAGTTCTTCTCTTAGTAATTTTATCTAAGTAGGCTTTTCATTCTGAAAATTGTACTAACTATATAACTTTTTATTTAGACCAACTTCTCTTGCTAACACTTTTACATATTTTGAAGGCCCACTTGATTATAAAAAATCAAAAGTAAACTATAAAATAAATTTCGAACTAAGTAAGGATTAACCCAAAACATGAAACTCCAATTCGAAAATGTTTACCTCTTATACTCCATCCGGGACATACTGTATATGAAATATAAGTTTAAAAAGTGTGTTGAATCACACATATTTATATAAAGAGAATGCAGACTTAAATTAATTTCAAAAATATAAAAAAATGTAATAAGTGTAGTAAAAATACTTCTTCAATTTTCGTTTTTAAAGTTTGAAACTGTTATATTACGAATCTAAAAAACCAAGCATATCCTTGTTCAATTATGTAATTTATATATATAGTATGTCTGTAAAACATATGGGAAGCTTTTTTATTACATATTAATTTTTCAAAAAAGAGTTATTCTGTATAAAAGTTCTGCATCTTTTAAAATCTAAACTACAATCGTCAGATATTAAATTTTTACAGTCGTATACGAGGTTTGTCAAAAGATATGAATTTTGCTCAAAGGTAAAGTAATTTTATAAATTAACATCAAAATTTGTTATTAAAAAAGTTTATTAAACTAAAAACTACGTTCAAATATAAAATTACATTCAATTAAATAAAAAAATATTTTTACTTTTTTTGTCTAGCATAACAATGCAAATGTAACTGAATTGACAGAGAAGGCGGATATGTTGAATAATTTCGTTGACGTATTTTTATTTTAATGGTGTATTATTTAGATTTTTATAAATAAATTTGTCTAATACTTTCTGAACGAAACGGAAAAGTAATAATGTTTGTAATAAATAAAAAAATCAAGGTTCGGTATCAATATTTGAGTACAATTTATAAAAAAAAATTTTAAGTAATAGAATGTAATTGCACATTAAACAACTTTCCATAATTACAGTTTTCGATATTGTTACAAATAAAGGTAGAAGCCGATTGAAATATAAAGAACCTGTCACGTGACCTGCGCCGTGAACGAAAATGAAACGGACGAGTCTACTGTTCACATTAAGGGCAACAACGAAGTGTATTTCGTAATTTCGTTTGTAGTGTTATTCAAATTATACCCTAGTTTAATAAATACATTTATAGTAAGGTATATTTTTATGATTTGCGTTGAAGAAGTGTTTAAAAATTTGATTTCGTTTTAACACTTTCTCGATCCAACCCTACTTTACGTTTAAACAATTTTTTACGGCGCTACTGAATTGATGGTCAAATGAATCGTTCGCGCAGATTGATTCACGTGACAGGTTCTTTACATTTCAATCGTCCTCTACCTACCTACTTTACTCCTGTACCAAACTCATAATTTTTGTTAAATCCGTATACGACTGAAAAATTTTATATCTGATGATTGCATTTTAAATCATGTAGAACTTTTTATAAAGAATAACTTTTTTTGTAAAATTAATAATAAAAATGTTTCCATATGTTGCCAACTTTTACAGACAGACTGTAGAATAATATGTAAAAAAAAATTTGGGGCGTATAATTATAAATTCGGTGACCTATTTAACGAACGTTAATAAAAGTCCTATATAATTAAAACAATGTAAGCTGGAATAGAATAAGAACCAACAAAGTTCAGTGTTATTGGTGTATTTGTTTAGTCTCAAGCGGTCTCAAGCAATCTCTGTCAACAGTATTTTTGTATTAAAATAAACTTGTAGTAAGTGGCTGTGTAAATAATATTTTACAGGAACACACTACACATACATGCATCAAATTGGTTTAAAATCCTATTTTTTGTTTTCGTAAATATTTAAAATGTGTTTTCGAATTTTTCTGCAGATAAAGTAAAAAAAAGCAGAACTATGAGGCAACATATTTATGCGTTAGTAGTGTTATTTCCTCTGTACTGAGTCTAGCTTTGTTTGGACGTAGTACGAATTTTCGACCGAGAGAAAAATGACATTACCATAAAATTTTTTTGTGATATGTAGATAAAGTCTGCTTTGCATTTTATAAAAGTTGTTATCCATCTGTGTCGTAACGGACCATCTAACAACGTTGTTGATTGTGTCCTCGTACATATAAAATCCCAGGAGCGGAGCATGGAGATCTTAAAGCACACTGGGAAATTGCATCGGTAATGTTGGAGCCCTGCAGGCTGCAGGTGACATTCTATGTGATCGATGTGACGCAAACACAAATTCAAGACCTCTGCTTTTGAATTTATTAAAATTATTGTTTTGTTAACTGCTTAATATTTATTTTTTGTTATTTTGAATAAAATTGAATCTTGTTTAGTATGAAGAGATTGGAATTCTCGATATGAAAGTCACATTTGTCTTATGTTCAATTTAAAACTTTCTGGTGCCCATATTTCTTATCATATCCACACATGAATCAGAATGTTTTTTTCTAGAAAAAATATGGGACAGCTGAATATATTTTCTCTTATTTCCATTACATCTTATTCGGTTAGAACGAATACAAAATTTATTCTAACATCTTCCATTTCATTATTATCAAGAATGTTACATTGAGTTTAATTTTCTTAGTTAAATCGTTATCGTAGCCCTAGATTTTCTTGAGCTTCTAATTTCTAGTTGCGGTCGGTATTATTGTTTTCCGGACTGTAAGACTGGAATTTACGATCTCGTCGTTAATGTGTGTTGCTAAACGAACTGTTTCAGGATTGTTGATTATATTGGAGATTGTAGAACATTACGTTACTCTGATTATTTCTAATTAATATTTTGTAATTAATTGTTGGGATTTTTGCACTATAAACCTCCTTGAACTTTTTTATTAAATTTTCAATTGCGAGTTTTCAAACCATGCAAACATGTACTTTGTTTAGATCGATTACATAAAACAATCGCATTAAAGTTTTATCTTGATTAACGTCAACATTCAATTTAATCGTATTGTTTTCGCCAGGAATAAACTATTTACATAAATTCCAATCTGTACTTCCAAATATTTACAATTTGAACATAACCAGTAGAGTATTATTGATATAATGTTGACATTTTCACTGCATGATAGTTTCAATTCAATTTACAAAATGTAGATCGATATTTACTATCAGTTAATGCATTACACTTGTTTTGAAATGTAGTTTGGGTCGTTATTTATAGGTTTATGTCATTTTTAGCAATATCAATGCTAGATTTTCAAAATTCTGTGAACTATTAGTAGTAGTCATTATCAATATACCTACACTCAGCCAAAAAAATCATGAATGTACTGAAAACCAAACAAATAAACATAATCTTGTATAACACCATATACAACAACATCTACTCACGTTTAAAAGACAAAACAGACAAACTCGAAAAATCTAATGTTGTCTATAAGATTTGTTGTAATTTTTGTTCCGGATGCTACATTGGACAAACGAAACAAAAACTAAGTTGCAGAATTAAACAGCATCAATATAATTGTAACAAAAAACAGAAGACACAGGACTTTCTACACATCATAAACACACTGGACATACATTTAATTTCACAAAATTTATTATTTAAGATGTTGAACAAAATTTTAAAAAAAGACATATCAGAAATTTATTGAACAAAGGTGAGTGTTTTTAAAAAAGTTTTATAAAAATTTTTTTTGTAATAATAATGACTTAATGTAAAAGTAATTTCAAAACATTTTCAATTTTTGCAAGTTAGTTTAATGTTGTTACATATCTTAGTAGTTCTTAGAATAATTTAATTAAAATAATGGTTAATAGAACAATTTTAAAATTGTGAAGTGCCGTATTTACTTATAATCCTTTTTGTACGTATATTTTTATATATTTAAAGAAATACTCTTGTAATTTTATTTAAATAAAAAATTTCAGCTCTGAAAAAGCTCCCGCTTGAGGGGAGAAACGTCGGCCAGTTCTACGAAAAAGTTTTAATTTTTAAACCACAACCTCCAACCCCGAAGGGTTCCTAAAAAGGACAAGTTTGTAAATTAAATTAATAATTGGAGGAAATAACTTAAGTTATTTAAATCAATATGTTTAAAATAATTTTTCTAAACTTAGTTTTTTCTATAGCAGTTTAAGTTGACGATTCCAATTTGATTCAAAAATTGTTTTTAATTACGTTAAAAAAGGAAAAAAAAAAAAAAAAAAAAAAGAAAGTGCAGCAATTACTGTGTCAAAAGTTTAACTTTATGCGTTAGGTCAAAAAAGAAATTTATTAGTGCAAAAAGTAAATAATTTTTGCACTAGTGTTATTTTTTTTTTTTTGGATCGTAGAAAAATGTTGTGTGCATAAATGTTATAAACAATAAATGTTTATTTATTTGTTCATTACTAGTATATACTGTGTGTCTTATATAATTTATTAATTTTTAATTCTTTTGACATCATCAACCTTTGATGATTATTTTAAATTCTGTGATCTACACGGTTTTTACTTTTAGTCTAGATAAAGCCCTCACAGGTTTGGGCGAAACTAGGCTATATATGTAATTTTAGACCGTTCTTTTAACTCTTCCTCTACCTAGAAGGATACCAACTTTAAATCATAAACCAACAATTGAAGGAAAAAATTACTCTCAACTGTAAATTTGTATTTGTTTATATTTGCCGTATGTTTGATGTAGAGTAATGTATATCTGCTTGTTGTTTGTATCTAGTGTTATAGTAATTGGTAATACCTCTTTGTTTAAAGAATTTTTATGTTGAAAACATAGTAATAAAAAAAAATATCAAACATCGAAATCGGAAGTAATTATTTATTTGAAATATCTGTTGCGTTTTTTTTTTGGACTCTTCAGGAGTGAGAGTACTCGAGTGTAAGTTCACTATTCTACAATATGCGCGACTTAAAACCCAACCGTGGGCACATAACTGCTTACATATCTGTCGAGAAGGTTGCTTTGATACAGATAAGTTTGCGAACGTGCGACGTACGAGCGACACTAGATGTCGCAACATCTTGTTGTTCCCCTGTTTATTTATTTCTAAGGTATATTTAATTATTATTATTATTAAAGTATAGTGCCCCAGAAGATCAGACGAACTTGTATAATGTGGTGATGAAACCGTGTGCAATTGTGGATTGGTTCGTTTTGGGAAACCGTTTGCTTCATGGTTTAGGAAAGCCACTGAAACCTAAACTATACAGTGTGTCCCCCCGATTGTTTGATCGTTGTTTGAAAAAGACAAAAAATATTCGAATTGCATTTTGAGCTTCTGGGATCAGCCTTGCACGGTTGGAAACTAATTTGTGACATAATTTTAGTTTCGAAAAATGTAGGGTGCCCTCGAAATTTTCAAAAAACCTTTAAAGTGGTCTTTGTGGACGAGATACGCACAAATATTATTAAGAAAAGTTGTACAGAATGAAAAACTGAGTAATCGTGCAAAATTTCAAACTCCTGGCCTTACTTTGATTTTTTGATGTTTTTATTTTGTAATTGGATCTTTTGAGGAAATCCGAAAAATGTTACTTAAAAAGTTCAAATTCGTTACACAGTCATTAAATTATATTTTGAACAGTTTTTAGTGTCATTTTTTGGATTTCCTCAAAAAATCAATAAAAAATAAAAAAATAAAAAAATCAAAGTAAGCTCTGGACTTCAAAATTTCACACGGTTACTCAGTTTTTCATTTCATTTTCATTCATTTGGGGACAGTAGGCAACAATTGATTTTTGGTATTCGTTTGCTATTATACAACCTCTTGCGAACTTACAACAGGCGATTCGAGATTGTTTTTTTGCCAACACACTGTTGGCTATAGTAATTGATGGATCAACTAACACATCTGTCGACAAGGTTGCCTTAATTATATTAATAATATTTTTAAAAGATCAACATGAAGCCAATGTTTTAGGTACAAGTTGTAACTTAAGTTACATGCTGCAATGCTTGTTTGAAAAATTGTTTAGAAAATAGTTTTATTACAGACATATTCTCAACTTTAATGAGGGCTTTTTTAATTGATTAAATCAATCTGGAAAGTACATTAATGATTTTGAATTATTAGTGACAATGTAATTGTCGTTAAAATAATTTGTTTAAAAAATAGCTACTGCTAGCGTGCCGTCAGTATACTAATATATATATCGTACACAGCGGCGCATCTACTCGGTATTCTCACAGCATTCTCATCTGCTTTTAACTTCAGCAGTGAAATGCTCTATTATAAATAAAAGTAAAATTGCTTACGTTCTCACTTTATGTAACCGCTACTAGAAATATATAATATAATAAAACACCATTTAAATTTAATAATGAAGCTTTGTAAAACAAAATAATCATTCAAGAATATATACTTTGAAATATGTTCCAGTGAATTTTTATAGATATGCAAATAATTTTGAAATTACACGTATCTTAAACTTAAAGATTTTACGTTTCAACGAAGTGTTAAAAAATCGAAATTGAAAGGTTGATATTTTGCCTCTATTGTAAACGAAACCGGTTTGGTTTAATGAGAAGAAAAAGTAGTTATTGGAAAAAAACTTTCCAAAAGAAATAGTAATTTTATTAATTATTAAAATAATTATGAACAAAAATTTGTTGAAATAACATAAACGTACAAAGCCTAATTTTAAAGTTAATTTTACTATGAAAATACTTAAAATTATTTTAAAAATGTTATTCTCTAAAAATTTAGGATTTCTTAAATAAATGTTGATTCAGTAATTTTCAATACCATATTTCTATCTGATATTATTCAACAAAGAGTGAATGATCCAAATATCAAGGAACAGAGATGCAAGTGAATAAATTACGTTAACATGGTGACTCCATATGTAAGCTATGTAGAAAAAATCGCGTCAGTTTAAAAATTATATCTGTCAACGGTATATTTGACAATTAAAATTCAAGAATAATGTAGGTATATTTGCAAAGCTAAAATATTAAGGCTGTTCTCTCACAGAGCTATAAAGTTTATGTAAATTTATCTCGCTTATTTTTAGAAATTTTTTCCTGATTTTGCACAAACATATAGCTAACATTATTATTTATGTCGTGCAGGAACTATTTTTTTTATTTTCGTCTTTGTTGGGGCTATTTAATTTAATTAAAACGTAAAATAATAGAAAAATGGATTTCCTTATAAGCCCAAATTTCGACTTCTGCGCGACATAGATAATAATTTTCTGACAACCCTACTTTTTTTTAATTTTTACTTAAAAATCAATGAGAAAAATTAACATTAAGTAAACGATAAATACTGAAAACTCTTTGAGAATTGTGAAATGAATGTACTCGCGGGCGAATTTTTCTAAGCGCAACAGGCCAGATTTGGAAGCCGATTAATATTAATAGATAAATAATATATTGTTGAATTGTTGACGTCAATTTTTTTTGTACATGACGTGCATTTTAAACAGTTGTAGAAACAGAAAAAACAACAAATAGCTATTTATGTAACAAGAAATAAAAATAGTGAACCGCATACTAGAAATCTGAAATTGTTCCAAGTGATAGAACAGCCTTAAGTGAAATTGAAAATTTTGTTCTGGAAAATAATATACTTTTTTATTTATAATCTTATTAAGTTTTCTGTGTTTTTTTATAAGATACTTAATTCTTAGAATTGTCTTAACAAATACCACTCGAGCTCAGATTTTGAGCCGCTTATTCTTACGTTTTTTTTTCTTGTACTTACTTTTATACACGGTGTATCATAATGAATTGGAAATATTTTAACTGTAGAAAGCTGAGTTCAAAATATTAAGATTTAACCCAAATTACTTAGATAAAATGTGGCTACTTACTCAGTTACAGAGTGTTTTATTTGAAAATTTATTTGTACCCATAGTACTTTAAAACCATTTGAGGTATCCTTGTCATACTTGGCAGGAAGTCTAGGTACTAAACTCGCAACTAAATTATGTTAAAATTAGGTTTCTGGCTACCGCCAGAGGCGTACGACAGGGGCAAGTGATCTGTTAATCTACGCCACTGGCATAATTGCCATTTTAGAACAATGTTTCGATTCTCCAATACTTTCTTTGAAAATAAGGTACTCTTTCTTTGTAACGATAAAGCCATTATTTTTAAAATCACAGGGCATATCACTTGGAGAAAAATTTTAACCTGATAGAATAAGTTTTGAACTACTTACCTAATTTCAGAATTTTATCGATTTCTTAATTTAATTTGATCTAAACGAGTAGTTAAAAAAAACTTATTTATAGGTATAAGTAATAAAACAAAGAGGTTATCGAAATTTTGACAGGCGAACCGCTGATAATTAGCAGAAAATGTTTTTTCAGATGCATCTGATCTTTTACGAATCATTTCTGCAATTATTACTTATTTTTAAAATGCGTTTTTGTGCTGGGTTTCAATATTTTGATGATATTAGCAGAATCTTACACGTAGGAAATTGAATTTTATTGACTACAACACCATAAATGAATATTGTTTGCCATATTTTTTAAATACACGGATTATACCTAGAGGTATTTTTTTATTTATCTACATATGTTAATGTGCAAACGTTGGAAGTTTTCGTGGTATTTTCTTTACATTTTCAGCAATATAAAACAAACTTCCATTCATCTGTTGAACGTAATTTTTGGACTTTAATGATATCGTTAAAGTGACAGCTGGCTATGAAGTAAATTCTATAATACCTCACACCGAAATTTAATAATTTAATATCGTTTAAATATCAATAACTCTCATTGCATGTATAATTTTAGTTGAATTACTGGTAAATGTTTATTATTTTCTATTCTGCAGTTTCGCTCTTGTATTTAACAATTAAATACCACTGAACAACAAAACAAATTATTGGGATTACAATCTTTTTCTTCTGTTGTTGTGTAACAACTTTTATTATTGTTTAGTATCATTTATTCATTATTTTATGAATTTTATGAAATTAAATAAACTTCATTTTTTCCTCTTTTGCACAAAGTTTCTTAAGAGTAAGTAGAAAAATTCAGTGGATATGATACCTGAACGACTTCTTGTCGTGAATCTTGTTAACATAACAACTATCTTATTTATTTTAAATACTAAAAATAATCTTATCATTTTTTTTTCAAATAGAAGTTGTTTCCATTTTAATTTCCAAGAAAATTTTATTTACTACGGTTACCATTTCTACATTCTGAATATTATCTTAAGACGTCCACATCATCGCAGATTGCTTATTTCTGAAAATTGTTAGTGGCAATTTGATACCGGATAAATTTCAGCCAAAACCGTAATTGGAGTTTTCTTCTGACGTCGCATTTGAATATGAGCATTTTTGAGGAGAAAACGCTGAAACGCTATTTCTGCTGGACTGACATAATTCTGCAAGTCTTTAATCAGATTTTGATCTTGTAAGGCATTCAACATTGAACAATGATGATCTGAGAGAACGCTTGGGTTGTAAGGGTAAATTCCATATGAGTTAGCTTTGTATCGTATTTATCATCATTATCTATGACATTGCTTTTTAACGCAATTGTTGTAAGTAATTTTTTCTACAACTCTTATTCGAATTTTTATAATTCTTAGTTTACTACACTAGCTGCAAACTTCGTTTTGTCCAAAATAAATTTTTTGATCGGACTAATTTTGAGCATTTACGATTCTACCTGAAATTTGTAAATGTAAACTATTTCACTCTAAAACTCAATAAAAACGTTTTTGAGTTTTAAGCATCTGAACAAACCACGATTCAATTTTTATATAAAAAATTAATGCAATAGTTGCCGTAACAAGGCAGCGAAAGATGTATTGAAATCAAATTGGTTTTATTCTTATTAAATGTTGCATTTTTCATAAATGCTGTTTGATAAAACTTTATTACAACTTTTCAATTTTTATTTAATCGGAAAGCTCGTAAAATACTATTACCCAACTAAATAAGTTTGCTTTAAGGGTAAGAAAGGCTTACGCACAATTAGTGTTTCAGAGACAACTTAATTTGGGTTTACCTGTGTTGGTCATTATTTACTACTTTGTCAAGTAGTTTCTGAATAAATTTTAACTTTATAGCGTGCTAGTCTTCGTGATTTATTATAGTATGTTTAAAACATTACTGTGTGTGAAATTAAAATTCATTTTTCGACACCAATATACTTTTTTTCTCTATTTATTCACATCTATGTTTGGTAAAAATGGGATTTTAATGGTCGTAATTAGACAAACTTTTAATGAATTCCATGAAGGATTCGAAACGGATGCAATTAAAGAAAAATAAGGAAACATTTCACCGCATATTCATTCTTTTATTTTTTCTAGATTTGTTTTTGATTTAAGGTTAATAACATATTTAACCAGGATTATAGTTGTACTTACACACAATCTCTCGGTTTTTACTAGATAAATGGACAATGATGGTCGGTGTACAAATTAAGATGGACGGTTTTATTTTAGGTTGACATTAAAAATACTACTACAAATGCTGTGGGCCGTCATTAATATCACTTAGATTTACATACGCCAGCTAACAAGATCAATTACATTACGCAAAGCTAACACATTGCAATATATTTCCATGCAATTTCCTATGCGGTCGGTTATGGAAATGGAAATATACGAGTATATTTGGAGAGAACGGAACGAAGTCCGGGCACGGTCTATGCGAAGTTATCCCGAGGGTCCTTTACTCTCTAATCCGTTTACAATCGCCTACAGACCTACTCCTTTGAGCAAACGAAGTTTATGCCAAGAATATGAAAATATTTAAGGACAACGAATTTCCGGAGAAATACAAACTAAAACTAAATCGCCTAAACCTATAATACGTTTCTTTATTTTACAAGCTTTTACAAAACCATTTTCGTTTGAAGTTTATTGCCTTGAAATTGCTATTTCTTAACGCTTAATTTTGTTGTTTATTTTTATTTTCAAATTGGAAAGCGTAATTAGTTTGAGCGAGGTGAGTGTTGTTAACTTTGGACTATACCGGGATTATATCTAGTGCGGCTAAGCATTAATGAAGTTAGCGGAAGCAGAAGCAAAATTAATGGGGGTTCGTTTTGGGAAATTACTTAACTTGCTTGTATTGTATTTTAGGTTATGTGCATCAATGGTGGTGGGTCGCGTAAGTAGCTTAATTTCTTAAATGATGAACATCCATTGATATTACGCAGTCTTATGTCAGTTCGATATCTCGGAAATTAAATAATCGGTTGACCCGAACTTCTTATTAAAGAGAACTTATTTGAACGTACCGAGGAAATTGAATTTGAATTGGGTTTTGCATTATAATTTCGATAGTTTGTCATAAGTTTCTTTTGAATTGTTCGTGCTTGGAATATTATTAGTGCTAAAATTTTTTTCACGCTGTCAATATTTAAATTTTCAGTGACTATTTCGAAGGTCCATGAAGCTAGCAAATCATTAAAAGCACTTACCTTCAAAAGTTAGTGCTTTGTTAGCGTTCAAAAGTGCGAGACAATCAAAATTATTATCAGATTATTTGTTTCGATTTTAACGTAACCGTCTTTTTTCTTGACACCTTCGCATCATCATCATCAGTTTTTTTCAAATCTCAAATTAATTAATGAAATCGGTTAGTGCTTCGATAGTGCGAGCATACTAAAACTACCAGAATCTTTATTTCGATGTTATTAAATTTTGTGTTCTTGCTAACTTCGCACCTAGCAAAGTTTTTTCAAATCTCAAACAAAATAAGAGGATCAATTAGTGTGTCCTTAGTACTTGGTAGTGCGAGTAATCTAATAAACAATAAAATGTTTATTTCGTTTTTATCGAACAGTCTTTTTTCTTGCTAACTACGCTCGTTCACCGGAGCGCAAAAGTCATTTAAGGTGGAATGTACAAATATTCAAGATTTAGGATTTTTTTAATTAAATTATACGACGTGAAGTTACTGAGATTTTTAAATAAATAGGAAAACACTGATTTTTTTTTAAACCGAACATCGTGTTCCAACGGGGTCTATTTTCCAAAATTATTTTTCGTTTATCTTCTTCACATTACGGTGTAAAGAACGCGATTTTGAAAGCTTTAAGTGCCGTTTTCGAGTGAAAAGTTTACTTTTTTTCATATTTTTTGAGTCTCCTAAATCTCCCAGTAGAGTCCGGGAGTGCGATGTACGCGTTTTGTTTTAGATTGGTATTATCTGGGAAAGTCTCGCATTTTGACGACAAGGCGTCTTTTTCAATACGTTTTACCATTTCCTAGCTACGACCCCTACAAGTTACGTTTTTTTTCGGTTTTTCGTCTTTAATTTTTGGATCCGCCATTGGGAAAAGTTCAGCGAATTTGTCTTTTTCAATCTCGAACAGGATCCGAAAGAAAATTTCGGCGCCGTTTTCGATGAGTGGAAGAAGCGCGCAACAGAAAGAGAGTAACCTTTCTTCCTATTAGTCGACGTGGATGGTGTGACCACTTATGTTTTTTTTTCCGTTAGAATTATTAGATAATCCGGTTAACCAGGGCTTGTGGACAGTGAAACAATGAAGAGAATTTGGAAATACAGCTACGCGTATTTTATTAAGGTAAGTATTTATACATATTTAACACAAGTACATAGGACATCAATTAGGAAGTTTTATGAATATCCGTTTCCGTATTCCTTTGTAACGCATCAGTCGGATCCCCCTTGGATATGGAAAACGCCTCAAACTAGCTATGACTACCAAAGAGAAACTAGCAGCTAAACCAAAGCCAGATAGCTTCTATAGACAAGATATTTCTGTTGAAGTTGGCCGCTTTATAGCTCGTCGTCGAATCAGAGCACCTTAAGGGATATCGCCTGTTTCTTTTTCTCAAGAGGTCTCTCTTAGTTCATTAGAACGCCTGATTCAAAAAAATTTTCATCAAACTCTGCCATGAACGACAAAGCAAGATATACAGGTGTATCTTAGCTTAGCTTGTACATTTGTCAATTCTGACAGATTTAATTTCAATTTATGATTGTGTTGACATTATGGCTTTCACCGACCACCATAAACCCCTCATTTTAGAATACATTTGTTGCATTAAAAAGATTTCTTTAAATTGAAATTGTTTCTTTTTCGGTTTGCCGATTAATAATTCAGATGTTCAATAGTACTTTGGTAGGTTCAACACATCCAGTTTTATGCATTTAGAGTAGACGTACGTGCATTTTTGCATGGTCCACTTTGATGAAAATTTTTTTGGATTACGGGTTATAAAAAGGAAAATAGAGAAAATACATTAACCGTTTCCGTATTTAAAATCGGCCAAGGATGTTTCCGTGATGTTTATCAAGCCAGATCTAAACAAGATTTCAATTTGTACGGTGTTAAGGTCAGCAACGACACTCATTCATTTATTGATAAGGGAGAAGTAATAAGGTTAGAAAAGATACCTTCTAAAGAAAATTTGTGATTTTTCGTTGCTTGGCAAGAAGGTTACCATTAGTATATACAAAATGGAATTCTGCAAGACAAGATAAGTAAATATCTGTCCATCACGGAATTTGTGAACATAGGTCTTGGGAAGTCTTTGTAGATATAGCATTAGGTTTGCAACATCTTCATAAACATTAATTGATTCACTTAGATTTAATACCTGCAAACATCATGATTACTGAATATGGGCTCTGCAAAATTGGTCATTTTGAATTGGTCGTTAACAAGATAGGTTAACAAGAGTGATAATAAAATTCCTGTGTTTGCCACTGTTTCTGAAAGGGCTGCAGATAAATTTAGTGTAGGATTGGTAATGTTGGAAGCGGAGTCTGATGTTCTACCTATGTAATGTTGACTGGATACATATTCGTGTAGATCCCGTTACAGTTTGTTACAATCAACACTTATCTCAATTAGGAAGTTTTATCCATTGTGTGTATTTAATTTTTTAATTTAATTTATTTGGAAAGCTCAAGATCTGGTGGCGGTTGACTTTCATGTAGATGCGCAGCGGGATTTTAAACAAGCCTATTTTCCGGATATGTAGAACCGATTTACCCTAAGTTTTCTTCGTAACGACAGGAGATCTTGAACTAGTTCAATAACTTTTTCAATGGTACTACCTACTTAATTTATTTTTGAAGAGCCAGTAGTATGGTATGATAAGAGCGAGTAATTTATTGTCTCTTTACTTTGTGAATGTATACAGGGTGTCCCAAAAACATACCGACAAACTTTAAGAGGTGGTAGAGGACATCGAACAAACATTTTTCCTTAATAAACATATGTCCACAAATGAGCCGTTTGTGCAGTAGAAAGTAAAAATGGTTTTATTTTAACAATTTACAAATAATAATAATAATAATGTTCCTTAATTTACAATAAGTGTTCAAAATGTTGACTATTTGCTTCAATGCAAAGATTGCACCGTCGAATCATTGACTCGCGAACCCTATTAAATATTCCGGGAATGGCTTCTATTTGTGTGCAACTGGCCATTATTCTTGCCACGAGATCTTCCTTCCTCATTACTAATAGGAGTTTCATACACTAAAAATTTTAAATAACCCCAAAGAAAAAAATCTAATGGGTTCAGATCGGGGGACCGCGCGTGCCAGGGCACGGGACCTGCTCTTCCAGTCCATCGGCGAGGAAATTGCCGATCCAAGTACTGAGGCACGTTCAATCTATAATGTGGAGGTGCCCTGTCGTGTTGAAACCACATATTTATTCTAATATTTACTGGGACGTTTTCTAACAGCAGAGGCAAAACGTTTCGAAGAAAATGGAGATAAATGTCAGCGTTTAACCGATGAGGCAGCAAGTGAACTATGAGATTATCCTCAACAATACCAGCCCATATGTTTACAGAAAATTGTTGCTGGTGTCTTCTACATACCACAGCGTAGGGATTTTCATCATGCCAAATGTGTTCATTTTGGCTATTGAAGTATCCATCGCGCGTAATACATGCCTCGTCAGAAAACAGTACAATTTTTCCAAAATCATTTTCGTCGTGACTCAAAAACCAACGACAAAAATCTAACCGATGAGGATAATCATTATGATTTAAAACTTGTACGCATTATACATGGTAGGGATGGAGGAGTTGGCTCACGTAAGATACGATGTACTGTTGACTTCGACGATCTTGTAGGGTTTGCAATTACCCGAACACTTGTAGATTGATTTTCTTTCACCCGGTGTAGAAATCTTTCTTCTAATTTAACCGTACGAGCTGTTCATGGACGACCACCACCACCAGGACGCTTTAGGTTTCCACTTTCTCTAAGGCGACGATGAATGGAAGCAAAGGTTGTATGATGAGGTTGTCGGCGTTCCTTATATCTCTGTTCATACACTGAAAAAAATCTGTTAACAAAACTGTCTTGCTAATAGATAACTAGTAGCCCTAGCCAAACTACAGGTGTGTCTGCATAAAGATACGGTTGTAATAACAAAGTGTTTAGTTACAAATACAAGTTAATTATTGCTAAGTGGTTTGTTGTAGAGTCCACAAAGTTTTTTGTAGAGATTATCATTCATTCTTTATAAACAACAAAATAAAATATTAACAGTATTTTTGGTTACATCTTAAAGAAATTCTTTAAGCTTAGCAGTCATATTTGATTACTTCTATGTTACTCTTATTTAAACATAACTAAGCAACATACTGACGCAAGCAAGGCTTTTGCGATTTCAGCTAAAAGAAATGTTATCGGTAGAATTATATTATGCTGTAATCACAGAGCAACTGATACTCATAACAGAATTTTGGTTGACGTTACCAAACAGTTTTGCAGTTCATCATTAAATTAATTAATGCACGCCGTACGGCCATTGCGTTATTAAGTTGTTCCTTGTCAACTTCGGCTGCTCAAGTTCTATTAATATTTATATATAAAAGTGAATGGCTGACAAAGACGTTGTTGATTTTTGACAGTGTGGGGTCTTCAACAATATAGTGAAATATTTAGAGGTACGTATATAACAGATTTATTATCAATTTATATGTAATTATTATAATGCTCCCGTCTAGTCGTTGTAGCGCCCAGCTCTGCATGATGATAATATGTGATTCCCATATTTCTATTCATCGAGACAGTAAATTTGTTTACACTGATGATACGTATACTTATCAATAAGAACCGCATGTTTCTAAATGGAATCAGTACAATATTCTCTACGAAACATAGCCATTTTTGTATCAAAAATGCGTAAAAATGCTAGTTTCCAAATTTGTATAACATGACCATCTTATACTATATTACTTAACTAAAACATAATTTCTACTATAAAATAGAAAAATGTATAATCTAGTACCTGCCCATTTAATTGGGTATAAAATATTTGTTGAGAACTTTGGCTCTTATGTTTAAAAGCAATACTATTATCTATTCCAGTTTTCAAATAAAATAACATGTTCAGAGCGGGCAGATATATAGTATTATACAACAAATAAACCTATGTCAATCGATTTTGGCGATTGGTTATCGCCTATTCTAATGAATTACAATTTTTTGAATTTCGTATAGTTCGTTTATTGTTTGAGGTAGTTATTTGCACATCCTTTAAAGGTACTATTATGAGTAGAATAATTTTAACAGTTATTTTCATGCACTTTTAAAATTTAAATCATAGTTGGTCGCATTTGTATGTTAATTTCCATGGCTTTTCCGGATTTTCTATGACAAAGATTTTAATTTTCCACGACTTACCTCAAACTATTCGACAATTAATTATGTAAAATCATCATGATATATATTTATTAATTTGTTAAGTGAAAATTAAAAATTTCATGACTCATTAAATATCCGTATGACAAAAATTTTGGATTCAATGATTTTTCCAGGTTTTCAGTAGTGTAAGAACCCCAATAAATGTTGAGCCAATTCGTATTTTCATTCAATCAATACTTGAATCTATTAAATAAATAAAAAAAGCAAAGTCGTGATGATAACTGTAGTTGTGCTTTTTCCAATAGATAACGATGTCGACATAAAAACTCTTCCTTTATTAACCGAAAGTATGATAAAAGAGTTAATTCCAAGTATTGGACACCGGGCTAGGTTCAAATCTAATCTTGATGAATGGAGAAATATATTAAACGGCATAACATTGTCACCAACTGTGATGGTTAGTATATTATTTAATCTATACCTTTAACAATTTTGTTCATACATTTAAAGTACCTAGATAACCCGCCGCTTCGTAGGTATTGTCTGTTTCTAAATACTAAAGCCAAGTTTCTCTTTTTTTTGCTTCCTTATGCGGATTAAATATTCTTAACCAATTTTCCGATTTACATACAAATTGTCTTAGCAGGTCAGCGATCACAGTGCAACAAATATAACTAGAAAACGATTTATTACAGGAATCTAATAACTATTTGATCCCGCAAGAGGAAATTCCATCAAATCAGGAACAACAAATATTGCATGAAGAACCTCTGTGTATAAATTCAGATATCGAAAATATCTCAGGAGCAAGTAGTGAAATAAGTATAGGAGGGGTAGGTAGAGATGCACTGACAAACACGAGTTCATTGTTAATTTTGCATTATTAAACTTTTATTTCATTATTTTGGCTTTATAGTATATACAAAGATCTCGTGATGGATCTTTTCTGGAGTTAGAAAAGATCCACCCGAAATATTTGTACATCTACCATAATCACAACTCTTTTATACAGGACCTGCTGCGGTTCCTTAATAAAACTAACGAGGGAAAGCATCTATTGACTGCTTATCAATCTACGGGCCTTTTGGATAATACAGCAAGAAGGAGATTGTGCAGTTTAATTATAAATAATGAGTTGACTAATGATGTGCATGTACGAGTAACTTCAACTCGTTTGCATCATTTAGCACATGAAATTACAACAATATTTAAAAAAGAACACGCGGCAACGTATTTCATTCCTTATATCTCTTATGGGCCTGGACTTAAAAGGGCTGCTAAAGGTAAACTTTTAGACTGTCTGAACAATAAAAGAAGAGAATATAGGAAATCTGGAATAATAAACTCTTCAAGACGAAGTTCTACTAGTTCTACAGGAAGCGCCACTACTGTTACTCTTTTACCACAAGGTTTGGTAAAATATATTGAAGGAGAACAGCCTAACTTGTCGGTGGAAGAAAATCTTCAATGGCTGAGAAATTCAACTGAACCTTGGCAGAATGTTGAAGTTAACTGGCATTTAACAATTCACGCAAGGGTCGGAAAACTTTTATCATCGGAGGGGCCATCGATTTCTCAGTATTTGTCGGAGTTTCCTGCTTTAAAGAAGCCTTTGGGTTACATGTTGGTAAGTCAGCATTTTAGGAAATCATTAGGTTTTATAATTTCAACTTGTTTCTGCAGATTGAAAAAGATTTTAACATTTCATATCCCGACGCTGCAGGAAAGCTGTTTGAAACTTTACCTATTTATAAAAACAGAATTATAGAGCTAGCTGCTAAACGTTTAAACAGTTCTAAAGAGCTTGCTGTAAAAAACAGCCTGAAAGAATACCTAGACTGCGTTGAAAGTGAGTAATTCTGTGTAGTTTGTATTTCTTTTATATGAATTTTATTATTTTCTAACAGATGGAGAAGAAAGTTCCAACATAGCCGCGCTACTATGTATACCATACTTGGTAAATACAAACACTATAAAGAAAACTAAAAACAAAGTTCAGTGGCGGCCATCAAAATTGGAATCGCGAGATGGGTTCATTACTCACATAAAAAGCGAATCAGAACTCGAAGAAACGGTTACAAGAAGGCGAGACAAAATTTCTTCTCTGGGATTAACACTTCAACCATTCATAATCATCATAGGGCCTTCTCTTTCCGAGATAACAGGTTATATAGTAGTTGTAGATGATACATTTTATAGGGTTACATCCATTGTAGCTGCTGTGAACTGTTGCTTTAAAATTTTGATTATTCTTAATGCTCAGTACCCAGCGGAATCCGTTGCGGTTTGGTATTTCATACAAAGAGCCCTATACAATTTGAAAACCCCATGGGACAAAAGCTACACTGCAGTAAACGCTTTGTTGTCTGATATTGGTGTGCCATATAACCAAGAAATTTGAATTAAATTTTAAAGTTAATCTATTTCAAATATTATTTAGGGTTTTAAACTTTTAACTTCTAGTTTTGATTTTTAACTTAACCTAACTTTACTTAACAATAATGCCGACTTGTTTCTTATGCATGCAGGTTTTTAAGAACGTAAAAGGTCTCTTCCAACATTTTAATTTTAGTCATTTTGAACATTCTTTTGATTCATACCATTGCATTGAACAAGGTTGCTCAAGGTCCTTCAATTTACTAAATTCTTTTAGAAAACACATCAAGCGCCATCATTCATCTGTTCAAAGTCTTCAAGAAGAAACTTGTAAACCCTTGGTGGCAGTTAATGATAATGCCGTCTCGGCAAGTAGTTGTGGCATCCTTGATGAAATTTTAGTGGACGACAGTGAGCAGTCAGGTAGCACAGGCGAAGTTCTTCACCAGTCATTTGGTTTCTTTTTAGCCTCATTATACGGAAACCCTTTATTGCCTAGAAATGTGGTTCAATTTGTTGTTGAAGGCATGGAAATGTTTCTACAACATAGTCTCTCAATTTGCGTTAATAGTTGTGCAAAGGAAATGCTTTCAGATGGTTTAATTCCAGCAAACAGTTTAGATGATTTCAAAAATAAAATGCTTAGTTTTGTCCAGTTTCCTCTGGAAAAGTTTGACACAGAACATAAAAGAATAAAATACTTCTCAGCAAAAGGTTCTTATATAGCTCCAAAACAAATAGTAGTAGGTCAAAGATTGAGCGAAATTAAAATAAAAGGTGCTTCTTCAATAGTACCTTGCGCATGTTTAGAACAATTTATACCTCTCCGTAGTGTTTTACAACAGTTTTTCTCACTCAAAAATGTTCTTTTGGAAACTCTTCAATATATGAAAAGTTTATCTCTTGACGATGGCGTTGTACGTAATATTATGCAGGGTACTACATGGCGCAATCGAATGAAAACTCACAATGGCCGTATAGTAATTCCTCTTTTAATGTTTTTTGACGACTATGAAAGTGGGAACGTTCTTGGTAGTCACTCGGGCGTACACAAATTAGGAGCAGTTTACGTCTCGATTGCGTGTCTTCCACCTCATCGTTCTTCTTCTTTATCAAATATATTTTTGGCCCTACTTTTTCACTCTTCTGATAGGACAACTTTTGGCAATAGAACTATTTTTAAACCTGTCATTGACGAATTTAACTTCCTATGCGAAACTGGTGTTCACATTAATATCCCAGAGTTTACAGACACATTGTACTTTGAGTTAGCTGTCATAATAGGAGACAATCTGGGAATACATTCTATTATTGGTTTCACCGAAAGTTTTTCTGCAAATTTCCCTTGCCGTATTTGCAACGTTACTAAGGAAGAGTTAAAAAGTCAGTGTTACGAAGATACAACTCTTCTCAGAGACAATGAACAATATCAAAGGCAATTGTTAGAAAATAAATTTTCCACGAGTGGTGTAAAAGAAAAATGTGTTTGGTTGGATGTTAAAAATTTCAGTTTATTTGATCAAATTGGAGTGGATATTATGCACGATATGCTTGAGGGTTGCGCTAAGTACATTTTAGGATTTATTATATTACAGTACGTACGTGAGTTAAAATTGTTTTCGTTACAAGTGCTTAATCAAAGAATATTTGGTTTTGATTTCGGTCCTGATCATAGTAGCAAACCTTGTTCATTATCCATGGACCATCTTACTAAAGGTAATATAAGACTTTCAGCTTCAGAAATGCTGACATTGGTTAGATATTTTGGGTTACTTATCGGTGATTTTGTACCTTCAAATGAACCTGTATGGGAATTGTATATCGCGATGCGTAGAGTTCTTGATATTATGCTGTCTACGGCAGTTGAGAATGACGCTTGTACGTTATTGAGCACTTTGGTGGGCGAGCTAAATCAATTGTACTTGACATTAACTAAAGATACACTTAAACCAAAATTTCACTTTCTACTTCACTATCATTCTATGATAAAGAAATTTGGTCCGCTGGTTAACATTTGGTCGATGAGATATGAAGCTAAACATAGAAATTCAAAATTGCTGCTAGAGCCACGTTTAATAGGAGAAACCTTACTTTAAGTTTGGCGGTTAAACATCAACTTCAATTAAATGAAGTTTTCTTGAGAGGTAAATTTAACAGTACAGTTCTAACAGGTCCACAAAAGACTCTTTATCCTGCAACGTTTGAAAAATTGTGGCAGCACTAAATTTGACTTCGGTGGAACACCTTGTTCGGGTTCCATGGGCAATTGTCAAGGGTATACGTTATAAAACTAATACAATATTAACCCAAGATATTTTAGATAATTTTGAGAGCACATTTGTTTCTATTAAAATATTTTTCTTTACGAAACGGAACGATTTATCTTCGAGTGTTCTGTACTATCAACCGTGGGATTTGATGACCATTATTTCTGTTACGAAGTTCAAATTGCCAAAGAAGATAGTAGTATTTATATTTTTCATGATTCTTTAATGTGTCCGATCCCTAATCACCTTACTGTTGCCCCTAACGGCAAAAGATATGTGACAGTTAGAAGTCCTTTATAGAAGTAGTTACAGAGAGCATTTGAAAAATAATACGTATTGTTCCCTGTACTTATAAACGTATAAAATATTAGTAGTATTTGTTTGTTATGTAGCTACATTATTGCACGAATGTGTTACTTTATTAAGTACATAAACAATAATAACTTGGAATATTAATATAGGCTTAGGTACAATATGTAAAATATACATAGATTTAAGTATAGTAGGTATGTAGCTATATATATATATCTATTAATAAATATTTTTGAACATAAGGTTTTTTTCTTGATTTACATAGAATTATTAGCCTCCTTTCGATTATTAACAAATGAAAGATCTTGAAAGTGACGTTTTATACTGTTTGTTTTTACAAAAATTTTACGCTTAGTATAGCACGTGGTGGATGATTTTCAGGATTTACAGAGTTTTATTAGGAAAGACTCTCTTTGTTTTTTAAATGAACACCGATAGGTATACGTACGTTCTGTAGTATTTTTCTTACGTAGTTCAATCAGGTAATGTGTGGAAACATCATTTACATATAATCACGAAACAGAGGTTTTATGAGCCTAGTAGGTTTAGGTAGTTACACTTTTCAACAGAAAACCATTCGTTTACAGGGTCTAGAATTGGATCGCGCATCATAGGAATTTTAATGAAAATTTCTTAGTTCTCATTTATTTTCTCCCCATGTTATTTTATTTCAAAATTACAAGACAAATTTTTGTGGAGAAAAAAATTGATTATAAAGATGTGTAATATTTTTTCAAAATTTAAAATCGTTACCTACTTTTGCAAAAATATGATTTGCCTTGAAAAAAATAGTCATGGGTTTTTGCATGTTTAGTAATAAACGTCAACTGCATCAAAATACTTGCGATGGATATTTTTTCAAGGAAACTCATATTTAACGGTATTTGTCAAGTGAAAATATCAAAAAAATATTCAGTAGTACTTTGGAATCATTTGTTTTTCTCTACAAAAAGTTTATCTTGTGATTTTGAGATAAAATTACATGGGAGAAAAAAAATGATACAACAAAACAGTTGATTAATTTAACAAAACAAATTCTGTTAAAAGTAACGTGAAAACTTGCTACATCTGCTAAACAAATCTGGTATACTAACAAAACCTACTAGCTATGTCTACGGGTGACACCTTTCTTGTCGTGATAAATATAGCAAACCAGTTGAGTAATTTAACAAACAATTTAGTTACGCTCACAATATTTTTGTAACGTTTGCCAATTACTTTAGCAAGGCGGTTAAGTAGACTCCACCGAATTCTTCATAATTTCAGCAAAACAGTTCTGTTAAAATCAACATGAAAACTGGCTAAATGTACTAAACAGATCTGGTATAACAACAAAACTTATTAGCTATGTCTACAGTGGCATTTTCATATCGTGGTAAATTTAGCAATACAGTTTGTAAACCAAACTCTTCATTATGTTGTCTTTACAACATATTGTTCTGCTATGGTAACATTAATTATCTAAAGCCAACCATTTACAAATCACAGTAATTGATTTGTAGAGGCTACAAAATTCCTGCTGTCACTGAGCCAACAATAATTCACTGCTAGGGGCAACCATAATTCGATAGCTACAACAGAATTTTTTTTTCAGTGTACAAACGTGCAGCTTCTCTTCCATTACAATATGCTGCACCATAGGCAAGATGCATATCGGAAAGTTCTTCAAATGAGAAATTGATATTTTCCATTTGATATAAAATTTGACTGACAATTAACAATAACAAATTTGACAATTAAAAATCTTTTGATTGAAGGTAATTGTCACAAAGCATACTACGGTAATAATAAAACAGTGGTATTAAAGTAAATCAAGAAATAATTTGGTTACCTGGTCAACACTTGTAAATTGTTAAAATAAAACCATTTTTACTTTCTACTGCACAAACGGCTCATTTGTTTATTAAGGAAAAATGTTTGTTTCGATGTCCCCTACCACCTCTTAAAGTTTGTCGGTATGTGTTTGGGACACCCTGTATATAAGCGCTCGCTATCAGAAATCAGCTGAATTACACGGTCTTTTTGAAAATTCATCAATAAAAATTAGTAATTTTTGATGTTTATTTATTGTAACCTTCCAATTTAATTTAGTTCTAATATCATTCGAAGCTGTTCCTTGGGAATAAAGCTTTCAGTCTTATTGTCAAAAGGTAAGGCAATTTTGATACCAAAACCATTCACCTATGACCCGTTTTCAAAAGCACCACCCTCTATATCAATTTATTAATGTACACCATTCAGCATTAAACTTGATTTTATTTTGTACATGGATACCATTGTAGTCTTCCCTGACGTAACTTATGTTAGTATTTATACACTGTGTCCAATATAAGAATGAACAGCATGACGATCTTGAAAACGGTAGAAAATACAAGGTTGCTCAAAATGCAAAAAAAATTGGGCAATTTAGAGTATATTTACATGGAGTTTGAAAAATTTTAATAATATTTTTCGTTTTTGAGATTTAAAAAAAAATTAATTTTTTGGACTTTATTTTTCATATTTTATGCGCTTATTTTTTAAAATATTAAAAATCTAAAAACACTTTATTGACACTTCTAGAGCTTAGAAAATGGTGCTTTCAAATTTTTTATTCAACATTTCATCTCGGAGAAACCATGAAACTTTTTTTTTATGGTCACGTATAAAAAACACCTTGTATTTTGTAGCATTTTTTTGCAAATTCAACAATGTATTCTGTATACTTTCATTTTATTTCGTAGCTTTTAACCGGAAGTTTCTTTTACAATGTTTCTATGTAAAAATGAATTTCCAATAAAGGATTCTGTACATCATTATCAAAAGTGGATTCCTCGATATATCCTTTTTCTCGTTTGAATGGTATTTTTGTGCAGTAAAAATGATAAAATCGAAATAAACATTCTACTACTTTTGAGCTTACTCGCACTTGTGAGTACTAACAAAGCACTAACCGATCCCCTTATTTAGTTTGAGATTTAAAAAAAAACTTTGCTAGGTGCGAAGTTATATTTATAAGGGGTGTATCATGGAAGAACATGCAGTCTTCTATAGGCTAGTGTGAATGTACTCCTTTTAACTACACATATTTTTTTTCACATGTAAAGAAACAAAATCTCAGTTTGTAGTTAATAAAGGGTTTATTATTATTATTACTATTATTATTATTATTAAGTTACCAAGAAACAAATATATGTTTAATAACATCAATATAAAGATTTTAGTATGCTCACACTTTTGAGCACTAACGAAGCACTAATTGTAGATAATTGCTGAAGGTAAGTGCTTGTAATGATTTGTTAGTTTCACAGACCTCGATTTCGATATGTAGTGTTAATCTCTTTAATGCAAATATACCATAACACTTGAGAAAGAACAATAGTACATTGACCGCACTTTTATATAATCATACGATACTAAAGCAACGTTGTACGTAGTCGGTATGGGATGGGTGCCCAAAAACGCAAAAATGGGGAAAGTGTTGCCACTGCTGAGAATACGATCGTTTGTTGTATGAAATTAAAAAACGAGTGTTCAAATAAAAAAAATGGGATGAGGAAGACATTGAATTGAAATGATTCAATTATGTACATAAGTAGAAAACTGTATTATAATTATAAACCGGGTGTCTCTGGCAAGACGCAACATAGGAATTTCACTATAGAAAAAAATTGAATTGATCCACTAAGGCTATGAAATTTTCGAATTGACGTATACGTTACAATTAATTGTTATTGCGTGTTCCTTATTGTAATATTCTCTAATTTAATTTTTTAAAATGAGTGTGTATACAATCCCTGAGAAAGTTCAAATGGTTAAGGTGGTATACAGAGGTGAAAGCTATAGAAACACTTCTGATTTGTTTTTCTACACTTTTTCCGGATCAGCAGAGAAACCGCTGTGTACACAAACGTCCGAAGCAGGTTCAACAAAACCAGAAAATAGACAACGATGAAGAAATCAATGTACTCGGTGCTGTGGAACCGAGTGGAATTAGTATTCAACAACTAAGTATCGACTGTGGTGGAAATAGGTGTAGAGTTCATAAAATTTTAAAAAGCATAAACCGATGCTTACAAAAGATAAGAATTTTGTGAAACATTAATGGAGATACGCAATAATGATATGAATTTTGTTAAGAATATTTGCTTCACTAATGAATGTTTGTTAAATTTTAATGTAGTTTACTGTATCAGCATGATGGGTGTCCAGCACATAATGCGAATCAAATAAAACAACTTTTAAATGAAGCACTTTCTAGTACCTGGATTGGAAGAGGTGAGTAAGTTACTTGGCCACCAAGATCACCAAGCTTGTTTCCCAACGACTTCTTTTTATGGCCTTACATATCTTCGAAGGTTTATACCGACAGAATCCACGACACAATTGAGTCTTTAAAAGATAAAATTGTGGAAGTTTGCTTCAATATACCAGCAAATATAATTGCAAATGTGCAACGAAACTTGTATTTGGGGCACTGTTTAACAGTAAATGGACAGCATTTTAACCAGTTGTTATAAGCCAAGCACTTCGCATGTTATACCGATTAGCTTTTACTTCTGTATATCCGCAAACAAATCGGTCATTTTCAGGACTACTAACAAATTTATAGAAAAGAATTTTTAATACGATGTAATTAAAACTTAAAACGACAATCACTTTTAATAAAAACCGTATTCGAAATTACAACATTTCTTAGAATTGTTCTTGGATGGTTTTAAAATAATAATCTTATCTTGTTTGTTGACTCCTGGATTTGAGTAAAACCTGAAATAGAAAGTCAAAAGAGAAATAGCAAATTAAATAATTTAAAACGCAAATCTTTACACTCTCGTTATTCATAACATTAAAAACCTTAATCGGGCATTTTCTAAAAATCTTCATTAGTCCCATGAGTTTCAAATTGTTTACGATTAAGAAGCTAAACATGTATAACACATCTAATTCTGGGTTATACTTTACTTCGCTGATTCCGAATAACGTCCTTAGAACACCAACTTCTTTTTATCGGTAGAGACCTGTGGTAGAGACAACTACTCGAAGCATACTAATCTTGAAATATCTGTCTTTTACTATAATAACAACTATATTGACTTAAAATTAACTTTTAGCTTCAGAATATCTGCATATTCTGGCAAGATGCAAGTATTATGTCTAATAGTTTACACACAACTTAACCTCAAATTCAATACGAACAGGTTTTATGCAAAAGTATTTCATTATGCTTCCTTCAATAGCTATATTAAAATATAAAAGCAACTGAACCTTGATTAGAATTTTCGTAAAATCACAAAATACTAAATACTTATTTTTTTACAAACTTAAAGAATAATATTTACATTTGAAGGAAGATTAGACATTCTACACTTGCTCTCTCTTTCTAACTTCATCAAAATGCCGTAACGGATAGGGTATACAACAATCCGAAATTTTCATAGTAATATAGATCCAATCAAATTTTTATTTAGTAAAATTTAGTAAAAATCCTATGTTGCGTCTTGCCAAAGACACGCACGGTATAATCTATATTATAATTATTTTTATGAAAAAAATTTTTTATTAGGTAATTGTTTAGTTTTGACATAATTCTGAGATTTTTAGTAAAGTTAAATTACATTGTTGAATCTGTTTTAGCCAAAATAAGCATCCATTCATTACAATGACAATCTTGTACTAACATGGATAGTTCTAGATTAAACTGTAAACCATCATATTTGTTCCAGATTCCGTATAATTATAACTCGAAATTTAGGTCAAAAAGTATAAATTAGTTTCCGCATTTGTGTAAGAATATAATACTTGGACGGGAATTGTGGTTTTTTGTTGTTTAGGACAATAGCATTTATCCTGTCTTGTTCATCATTACACAACAACAACACAATTTTCCGGTTTTTTTTTAATTCAAAATTTGAGTAGGGTGGTATTGTATAAAACTGCTCGCGGAAAAAAATCAAATACGTCTTTTCACTTTTAAAAATTATTGCTTTTAGGACAATGGCAACGTTATTACGAGGAAATTTCAAAAGATGAACGTAACTAAGGAATTTTATTACACATTTTGTTCCCGATATATGTAGTGTAGTGTATTGGGTTACATACTTGTACTTTTGTTTCCGTTCACATCGCGACTGGAATGAGTGATCTTATAATTGTGATCCTTTCTTAAAAAGGTTTTAAATTGCGTCGTAAGAAATAGGTGGACTTGACCGCTTGTTGAATGTTGATTATCCTTCCTTTGGTTTCTGTTTCGAGAAATATTATACTAATACTACTTGAAATATTTCATCGAAATGTAACGGATTGTAGAATCAACTTTGAAATGGGTTTATACAACTTGGTTGTATCTTGGGAGGTGTAAACGGATGTCATATGAAATTTGAGAAGGGTATATTGAGTCTGATGCTTGCAAAGTTAATTTGTTATTGTAAGTCAGATAGTTCCATATTCACACGCTTGAGTAAGTCATCACCATTCAGATATATAAATAATTAGTCTATTACTAATTTAGTTTTTTTTTAAAACCATGAACTTCGTGTGGTACATTGAGTATTTAGTTTACTACTTTTTTCACTTTGCAGTATTTTGACAACTAAAGGTTTATGAATTCACCGTGACATTGTTGCTTACAGATGACTGTGGAAAGATATGAGAAAATAAACTAAATAAATAAATGGGATTTCAATTGCTAATACTTACTTTTACAAAATATTGTCAATTTCTGTGAGTTTGATAGAATTAATTTTATTAACAAGGAGTTTAATTGTTATATTTGGGTGATGAAACCACATTTTTCTATTTTTCACTAAAACGGAATGTAATTTAATTACTTACAGTTCAATCCATAATCATTGAATTGTTTTTAAGTGCAACCTCGCTAATCCGAAATTTAAATGCGGATTAATGGTACTTTGTATTTCTGTATACAGTGTGTTCAGTTTAAAATGATGTACATAGGGATATCGGAAACTGTTGGGTATACAATGCCGGTTATATAGAAGTTTCGAGGCACGTTCATCAAATTTTCAGAATAGGTGTAAGAGATCGTGACTATTCCGTGTAATAAAAAAATGTCTAGGTCTAGGCGCAGCCATAGTCAAATTTAATTTTTCTTATGGGCGTCATATTGGGTTTTTGTCTTTTTGGAATCCTCGTAAAGAATGATTTTCAAGCATCTATAACAATCATATGTACGGACAACAAAAATACGAGAAAATTGTAATAATAATAGTTAGTCATAGAAGGACCTGATAATGATATGAAATTTAACTGAAAATTACCATAGTTTTAGGGAATGTTACGCTATTCTTCTTCAACTAGATACATTAATTCTGGGATGGGACTTAGCAACAGGAATTCTGGCTCGAACTCTTTTTTGAGCTGGTTCCATAGATGTTCACTCTTGGGTGATTCTCGCAGTGTGTGGGGTTGCATTGTCACGCATTGCGGCTGTCAAGCTTCTTCTATTGTCACCCCGAGCTTTCCCAACGATAAAGACAAGTTCTGTTCTTTCTTCTACAGAAATGGCACCTCAGATCATACACGAACCACCGTTCATCAATGCAGCATTGCGCAAATTGTCACTGTCCATTCACTGACTGCCATCCTTCGGACATGACTGAGTTGCTGCTGCATTTGAACTACATTGTTGACGATTTCTCAATGTAATAAAATAAGTAATAAAGCGATCATCTCTTGCCGATGTACACCGATGGTCTTTCCAACTGCATACGTTTCTTTAAATAGATTTCTGACTATTACTGTCTGGATTACGTTCCTTTAGGGTTATGCGTTTCAGTGTCTGCAACATCGTTATCTGATTCCACAATTTTCTTCAGCAACTGTCAGGCTGTGTTAAGAGTGTGCAATTTTATGGCGAGAAGAGCACTGTTATTTCATTGTTATCACTTGGTAGTCCAGTTGGGTCGTTATCAAAAGTACTTTCGGTCAAAGATTTAGCTTTCTCATTTAACGTCGCATAGATGATACAACTTGTGTGTGTCTTCACTCTTCAAAAATTTCTTTTTGACCTTATAGCACACGGGATGTAGGCATTATCAAGTTCTACGATTTCTGGATTTTTCTCAAGACAAACAGTTTGAATTTATGATTTCCAGAAGTTAATTTCGGATTATGGCATAATTTATGCTGATTAGCAAGGTTGCACTGTATATTTGATTATTAGTAGTTACTAACTTTGCTCAGGTTTGTTTCTTCTCTTCTAGTTGTTTTGTATAGCTCTGTGTAGGATGTTTTTACAATCTGTATTTGATAATATCTTATTTTAGCATTTCTAGTTTGTTTATTTCGGATTTTCCACTATTCAGTTTTTTTTTATTGTTTTCTATGGTTTCATTTATGTGATTTATTTTGAAATTCCTTATGTTTTTTCGGATCGATTTAGAGATTTCTTTATTGATTTCTTCTGATTTTGCTTCTCAGTTTTTTGCCTTGTCTCGTTTCTCTTCATTGTGCTTGGTTTTTTTTCTTTCCTGTTTTTGTGTCAGTATTTTTGTTGACATTTTGTAATAGCTTCTGTTATTTTTTAGTTTAAACTGTCCATTTTCTATTATTTGTAATTTTCTTTTCCAATTGCCTATCAACTTCATCTTTATATTCTTTCATATTTGTAGGTGTTATCTATGTTGGTGTGCTTTCTTTATCTTTCGATGTCTCTCTTGATTAGTGTATATTTTTACCAGCACTCTTATCATTTAATATGGTCACTAGCTATGATAAATATACCGTCGGGGCTTTGAAATGCCTGCGTAGTTTGTTTATAAAAGAAACTGTTCATCTGGTATAAATTGTTTTATCATAGGAAGTGGAGTAGGGTCTCTCCTCTTTCGTTTCTTTCTAGTGCTTATTCTGTCATTGAAATCTCGACAGATTATGTTGTAGTGAGCGGGTTTGTCGTTCAGGGCCATAGTATATTTTGTCATAGAAGTTATCGACTTCGTCGTCTGAGTAGTCAAATGTTGGGGCATACACTTAAACATACCTACTAAGACATGCAATAAGGAAGATGACCATACATTTTAATAAGCGCTTTGACTCTGTACAATTAAACAGCATAATGGAAACCTTGAACGACAGCCGGATTGATGCAACATTAACAATAAAACTGCATGAACTAGCAATCTCATAAAAATAGAAAGTGGCGTCAGGTAAGGGGATACTCTATCGCCCAAGCTCTTTATTACAGCAGAATGCCTTCAAGAAGTTTCCAGAAGGTAGGGGCATAAAAATAGAGGGAGAATATCTTACTCATCTTTGTTTTGCGGACGATGTGATCTGAAAAACTAGATGAAGTAAGAAAACGTTATGAACTCTAATAGAACCAAGTATATGACCTACCTTGTCCCCACTGAATACCTACAATACAAAGCTAAAACATAGAAAAAAGAAAATAGACCACATGTGTAACTGATGTAGTGAATCAAATCGCCAAACAAAATGGACACAGAAAGGGCATGTGGTCAGACTAAAGGAACTTAGATGGATTCGTAAACTCCTAGAATGGAGATTCAGAACAGCTAAACGTAGCCGAGGCAGGACGCCAACACCCTGGGCAGATGGTATAAGGAGAATCTCCTCAAACTGGTTGCAAACTACCCAAGACTGAAAGAGGTTGAAAGGTTTAGGGGAGGTCTATTTCAGCGGTGGGTTTATAAGGGGCTGGTTGATTACTATGAATTTTATTATTATTATTGTCAAGATAGTTACATCAGAGTCATAGTAAGTTTGGATTTTAAAGTTGTGCGTATTTGTTACATTTGCCAAATATTTTTTTTTATGTAAAAGATTTAGTAGGCGCAAAATTACTCATTCGTTTCTCAATTTTGCTTTACAACTATGAGTTTTCCGACGGTTTCATAAAATCTTAATATCTTATATTTTCACATTTCTAGACAAATTACAGTTAGTGGACGATAATTAAGCAAAATATTAAGATAACTTAAAAACCGTTGTTCCAATTTTGCTGAAACTTTGCGATATTTGTAAAAGCTCTGATTATTATTTTACATTTTTTGTTCAAATAAAAATTGTTTCTAATTTAGTTAAATACAAGTTTTTTGCTCCCGTGGAATTGGTTCTTACCATGCATTTCAGGTGTATATTAAATACTTTCGGTCGCATTATATATGTAATTTGATTTACAACTTAATGCTCATTACGAAAACTATTAATAATCTATACATACAAACAAGGACCCGGGTAAATATGAGTTTAGTATTTGTCCAGTAGATTAACTTCGTTCTTCGGTGCAAATTGGTGCGATGCGGAGTTCTGCGCACAACGCATTGTTATTTACTTGTTATTAATTTTCTGTAATAAAAACATTTCGATGAGTTAAACAATTAAATGAACTTTCTTTAATAAAGCACTCATTAATTCTACGAAAGAATAAAATCTTTTACTCCTGTTGAAATAATCTGAAAAAATATAAGAAATAGTTGTTTTCCGATTTTCTATTTAACAAACACCTGCACGGCAAACTTAACAAAGAGGAAGCATTCGTATTCTATTCTGGACAGACAAAATAAATGGTGCTGATATGGAAACATTTTTCAATTTCTACTGGCACCGGGAAAACTACGACGTAAACAAAATGTGTATACGAGTTATTGCATTTGTTACAAAATTCTATATAATTAAATTAGATTCGAAAAAGTAAAGTTGACTGCTTCTTAATTATATTTTCTATGTACGTTTCTATTGTAAAAATTTCTAAAGTTCTTTTATCTTGAGATTTAATTTGGAACTGTTTTTTTATTGTGTCTGCACTTTTCTTTAATTATTTTTTCTTGATTACTATAATTGACCCGAATTTATTTTTTCTGAATTTGCTCTGTAATGAACATAAAAAAATCATGTAAACTTGAGGATTACTGAAGTACGAGGGTATTATTATATGTTTTTACTTTTTTGTACTGAAACTTAATCAATCTCATTAAAAGTTTTACTAATTCCCTTTTAAAACTTGAAATTCTTTTTTGTTTTATGTAAATTCACTAAAGGATATCTTTAATGAAGGCTTTACGTTTTATCAATTCTTTTACTATTACACTTTGTTCAACTCATTTCAGGAAAAATGCCTCCGTTGCGCTGCGAGCTTATTAAAATCGTACAATAGAAATTGATTACTTAATTTTTCTAAAATGTATTATAACTTGAGTATTTTTTAATTACAGCGAGTTTGTATTTTTAATTTCAACACTAATTTTGGTAATTATGAGTTTTTGAGTAGCTAATTTTGGGAAGAAATTAATTAAATTGCTTCTTAATTTTTATGAGAATGTTTTTAATGAACAAAGTTAATTTTAGTTTCTTTGTCGTTAATTTATACAAGGCGTTTTGTTTTATTACTTTTATATCTTTAATTAAGAAAATATTTGAAATTTATTGTGTTTTAGTACTTTGTGTTCATTTACTCATCTTTATTACTTGAAATATTTCAACTTTTACTAAGAAACTGTCGTGTATCTTTGTTTTTTTTCCAAACAATTTTTCCCTTGAAAATGAAAGTGTAACTTTTATAAAGTAGGTATATTATTATTGTTACTAAAAGTGACAAATTTCTCACATTCTTTTGTAGAATAAAGTCTCTATTCTTGTTTGTGTATTTGTTTCTATGAGAATAATGATATTATTTCAGGTCCGTAAAGCTGCATCCCCCATATCACCAATTTTGAAACTTAAGGGCTAGGAATTATATACTTTTTATGTGCTAATTTTATACCGACTTTAAAAATTTTGTACTCTTAAATTAGTCATATTTTTTAATGTCGAAATGTGGAGGTTTTGGCTTGCGTAAAAGCTACACCCCCCATACAAGAAATCATTGAATGAGTGGTCCAATCGCAAAAAGAAAAGTACATGAATTATGTACTTTTTATGTGCTAGGAGATGAGACAAGATTTGGTACGGTAAGGTCATCCACTACGAAGATATTGGGAATGAAAACTTTATGGATTCTAAGCGTGTAATGATATACATACGATTTTGAAACTCAAGAGCTAAGAATTATGTACTTTTTATGTGCTAGGAAATTATATACTTTTATGTGCTAATTTTATACCAACTTTAAAAATTTTGTACTCTAAAATTAGTAATATTTTTTGAATGTCGAAATGTGGAGGTTGTGGCTTGCGTAAAAGCAACACCCCCATACAATAAATCATTGAAAGGGTGGTCGAATCGCAAAAAGAACAAAAGTGAATTATGTACTTTTTATGTGCTAGGAGATGAGACAAGACCTGGTACGGTAAGATCTTCTCCTAGGAAGATATGGGGAATGAAGACTTCATCGATTCTAATCGTCTAGTGATATACATACTATATGATCTAACGACACCAAGTAAAATATTCAAATACAACAGTGATGAATATATAGTGATGAGGAGAAATGTGGCGAGCAATAATGCTGAAGGGGAGAGGGAGAGGGATGACATTTCTGGCGAAGAAATTTTTTTTATTTACCTTTTTTTGCTTAATGAAATAAGCTAACTATATTAAAATTCATGAAGGTAAATAAATTTTCTGTTCTTTAGAAGAACTCCTTTGGTGGAGATGATAGAATAAAATTTAATCTTGTTTACGTATTAGTTTATTGTCAGTTTGTGTAATTTTATTTATTAAATACTATTGTTAATTGTTTAAATTTTAAATTGTTGACCACGGATTTAGTTATGTGCTGTTCGTTGAAATCATTTAAATTCTTCACCCCACGACCTAATAAATTTAAGCTTTGTGGAAGCCCTCGCTTGTTGGGCGAAACGTCGGCAGAATTTAACTTTCAATGTTGTTTTATTCTATCACCTCCACCAATGGAGGCAAGTTTGTGAAGGTAGTTATTTACAGTCAAAAATGGAAGATGAGCTAATTACGTACGAAATAAAATTAATTCTGTAATGTATTTTTGATTAAAAATTATGTACCCCATCATTTTGTACTATCAATAAGCTATGTTTTGGGCACTATGTCTGAATTTTATACCAAAAAACCTCTGGCAGTAATATGCTCCGAAAGAGGAAAAATCGCGATTTGTTATATCTCATTGTCGGTAATAAGGTATTTAAAAAATATGTACCCCAGATTTCAAGGTGTCATCATGTTCTACTATCAATAAGCTATGTTTTGGGCACTATGTCTGAATTTTGTACAAAAAAAACTCTTGCAGTAATATGCCCCGAAAAAGGAAAAATTGCGATTTGTTATACCTCATTGTCGGTAATAAGGGATTTAAAAAATATGTACCCCAGATTTCAAGGTGTCATCATGTTCTCTTATCGATAAGCTATTTTATGGCAGTATGTCTGAATTTTGTACCGAAGAAACTCTTGCAGTAATATGCTCCCGAAAAAGGAAGAATCGCGATTTGTTATACTTCATTGTCGGTAATAAGGTATTTAAAAAACATGTACCCCAGATTTCAAGGTGTCATCATATTCTACTATCGATAAGCTATTTTATGGCACTTTGTCTGAATTTTTGTACCGAAGAAACTCTTGCAGTAATATGCTCCGAAAAGGAAAAAATTAAAAAATAAAAAAAAAAAATAAAAAAAAAAATTAATTAAAAATAAAAAAATCGCGATTTGTTATACCTCATTGTCGGTAATAAAGGATGTAAAAATTATGTACCTTTGATTTCAAGGTGTCATCATGTTCTACTATCGATAAGCTATGTTTTGGGCACCATGTCTGAATTTTGTACCAAAAAAACTCTTGCAGTAATATGCCCCGAAAAAGGAAAAATCGCGATTTGTTATACCTCATTGTCGGTAATAAGGTATTTAAAAAACATGTACCCCAGATTTCAAGGTGTCATCATGTTCTACTATCGATAAGCTATTTTATGGCAGTATGTCTGAATTTTGTACCGAAGAAACTCTTGCAGTAATATGCTCCGAAAAAGGAAAAATCGCGATTTCTTATACCTCATTGTCGGTAATAAGGGATGTAAAAATTATGTACCTTTGATTTCAAGGTGTCATCATGTTTTACTATCGATAAGCTATCTTTTGGCACTATGTCTGAATTTTATAACAAAAAAACTGTGGCAGTAATATGCTCCGAAAGAGGAAAAATCGCGACTTGTTATACTTCATTGTCGGTTCATTTCGCAAAAATAGGTAAAAAAATTTTTTTGTCAGAAATTTTATCTCTCTTCCTCCCCCTTGTTCCCGTTTCACCACTATCTATTTAATTACCTTCAGCATTATTGTTTTACCACATTTCTCTTTATCACTATATATTTATCACTGTTGCATTTGAATATTTTACTTGATGTCGTTAGATCATATCGTAACGCGTGATTAAAAAAATTTTTCATCAAACTTTGCCACGAACGACAAAGCAAGATATAACAGATGTATCTTAGCTTAGTTTGTGCATTTGTCAATTCTGACAGATTTGATTTTAACACATTCAGTTTTATGCATTTAGGGTAGACGTACGTGAATTTTTTCATCCTCTACTTAGATGAACAATTTTTTGAATCACGAGTTATATATATATATATATATATATATATATCACTAGACGCTTAGAATCGACAAAGTCTTCATTCCCGACATCTTCATAGGGGAAGACCTTACCGTACCAGGTCTTGTCTCATTTTCTAGCACATATCTTCGTAGTGGATGACCTTACCGTATCAAGTTTTGGATCATCTAGCACATAAAAAGTATATAATTCCTAGCCCTTGAGTTTCAAAATTGGTTATATGGGGGGTGCAGCTTTACTGACTTATTATTTCAATAAGGTAAACTACAAACTAAGAAATGGCATGTCTTAGTTATCTATTATTTATTCTTTATACACGAGATGTTTCACATAAACTGCTAATGTTTGTACATTACTTGATTATTTTGGTTTTCTATGAGGCTTTGCGTTGTCTTTAGTATTGGAAGTTTTAGTTTTCTGAAAACTTCATAAATTTGATTATCTTGTTTATTTTTGGAATACTTTTTGTTATTTTTGAGATTAATAAGTACTATGGGTGTCTCAGCTCTGTCTTTGCTTAAGCAGTTTTTGATTAAACAAATTTTTTTTGGTTGTTCAACTCACATGTCATCTATAAAATTGACCATGAAAATGTTTGATGTTTTTGATTCAATTAAAAGGAATTTTGTCGACAATTTTCACTAGTACTCATAATCGACAATAATTTTTAATACAACACACAAATCATTTAACGTTTACTTTTTATTAAAGGTCCAAGTATTAAATGTAACATTACTGCAATGTTTAAAGAAAGTTTCAGAGGGTTGAATACCATCATCAATTGAAAGATTGGAACTATTCGTAATTGTACTGGTATTTTGCCTTATTTTGTTCGACAACTGATTCATGATGAACCACATCGAATTGTAGATACCATTTAAAGAAACTTGAATTACTGCTCCCAGTAATTTTTATCAATTTCTGTTTACCAATACCTGCTTTCGTCAACTCAAAAACTGCAGATGATGTTATTGAGTGATTACAAATTTTTTTGTCACCTCCAGTCCTATTACCTCATTTACTACAACAGGAGAATTTTTGTACTCACTATTTTGAAAGCTTCCAGTTCGAATTGAAAGTGAGAAACATTCGTTCTGTTACACTACAGTTTACCTAATAGGACACAGGTTAGCATTTATTGTATTAGTATTTGGCATGAGCCACTTGCTGTCTGTGAAACGTCGTGCGCCTCCTTATTCCGTTTTTTAAAAATCGAATTATATTTAAGCTTTCCACTACCATAGTTGTCGTTTTCATTCGAAAATAATTAAGTAAACATTTAGCCCATTCCCCAATTGTTTGCGTCTCTGAAGGTTTTTGCTAATTGAGAAAAAAATCATTGAAGGGATTGATTTCGATTTTCCTTATCTTGCATTAATTTGGTAGTGATATTCCACATATGCTTCACATTTCGTTATAATCCGGTTCAACTTTTTTTTCATATTGACTACTCAGCTTTTCAATATGTGTTTAGTGGTGACGTTTTCTCATTAAAGTTATATGCCTTTTCTTCACAAAAACTGCGGCCGTACACAAACTTGCGGTTTTTTGATATCTGTTGTGTTTTTGATGTCTTGGTCGATCCCTTGTTCTGTTTTGTTGCCAAGTCTTGGCGGATTATTACTGTCATTCATAACCGCGTTTCCAATAAAAACTTCACATTTTTTTTACTACTGTTTATTTTTTTACCACTATCCCGTTCTAATGAAATTTTTTTGATTAATTAAATTGCGTTCGTTGCGTGGAAATTGACAAATTGACATTATTGGAAAAATGGGTTAATTACGAAATATCCGAGGATAAACAATAAGTATCAAAAATTATTAGAAGTGCGGTTGTATGTAATGCTAAATTTCAACATAAAATTCAAACGCAGAAAATATGAAGAAAATCGTTTTGAAGAAATCGTAAATATCTACCAAGTCTCCCTTCAAAGAGTTATTGTTGTTGAAGAAGACACACACGTTTTGGGACCATCGGTTTTGAAATTTAACTGTCTTCAGCCAGTGAATAATGCATTCCAATGCACAATAATGCACTTGTTGCATTCGTCACTGAAAGTGAAACTGAAAAAATTTGACATCCTAGCAAAAGATTCTTTGTAGTCTCATCAATGCAATGTACCATCAACCGGCAAATCAGCGTACCTAAATTAGTTTTTTTAATTTAGAACAATGACTTAAAACACAAATTAACAATGAATTAATTTTGATCAGAATCAAATGGGCTTTTTATTGATGCTGAAATATAGACTGTTTGCATTTAAAAAAAAAACATATTTTTTTCTATTTCGCAATTTCTATAGCTTTGTTTTTGTATTGTACACGATATGGAAATAGAAGCTTTTTCCGTACTGTTTTAGGAATTTTTTAAATTTTAGTGTATAACCAAATAATTTACAGTTTTAATTTTGACGTAAGAAAATTAAGTGAGGTTTTGTTGAAAATTTAATGTTAATTTATGAAACAAAACTTAACAAACAATATATAATAATAATATACTATACATACATATTGCCGTTTTATCTTCAATGAACTACAACATGAAAGTATAAATAAAAAATCTGTCGTAATTTGTAGCAAAGCAAATTTTAATAATAACAAATCGACATTAATCTACAATTAATAAATCTTGAATTTGTTCAGTGATTTTTAAGACATTTTTGTACTGTATGCAACATTCCAATGATAACGTTTAATAACATGTTAAGGGTGTTCAGCTCATCTATTTTACAAACTATTCTCTCACGTAGTTCTTCAATATTATTTACTCATTGTTCAAAGTTAGATTCTTTAAGTAAGGCTGTAAGAAAAATCAAAACTATAAAAAGTAAACATTCCGACTTCTGAAAAGATCTTTTGGAGGTGAAGCGGAACCACTTTAACAAAATGTTTTTTGTAAACTCTACATGCACATGTTTGTGAAATTATAGAACGGTAAATGTAAACCAAACTTCATCGATAAGGAGTCTTAAGCAAATATGTCTCTGATAAAAGTGTTGCAAAGCCATTGACAGTATTGAATATGTGCAGGATAATTGTCTAAAGTTGGTAAACTGCTTGCACACAGTAAGGATATAAATATCTTTCTTCGGTATGATGCGACAAGTCATTATATAAAGTTCAACTTGTTCGAGATGTGCTTAAGTTACATCCATGATATATCAAACATTGTCAAACGCTTTTGGTGTTGTCTTTGTAGGTGGACCATTATATTGATTAAGCACCAATCCGTTCCCACAAGAAAATGTAGTCTTCTTGTTTTACTGTGATGAAAACTATTTTATTTAATTTAATTCTCCATCAACTTGGTGAGTTTATATTAAAATACTGTTGGCAATAAAAGACGAAGCTCTCACAAAAAAGTAGAAACGATGAAGTTAGGTTATAAATTTGTGGTTGTGGTGCGTTCACAATAGCATTTCTTCTCTAGAATTATTAGAGTATATAATTTTATTAAAATTACAAAGTACGGTCGACGGAAAAGTTTTGTAACTAACTCGTGAATTAAACGGCGATTAAAAATCTCAACACATTATTTTGAAGATAGCAAACTTTCAACAGCATTTGTTGCTAACTTTATTAGGGTATCGACTACTCTACCAACATAAGCTTTTAAACCAAAAAAAAAATACTAGATCAAATATTAACATTTATTTCTTGAAGTAAATTTTTGCGAAATAGAAAAATAGTATGAAAAACACGTGTCACAACTACTTTTTGTCGCACAACTTTGTTTTCAAATTGCACAAATTGTTGTTCTGACACTGTTTTCAAACTGTGAGTCAGCCAATTATTATAATTGTGAGCTTGATAATTCAAATGGCATCGCAATATATAAATTCCTCGTACACCTGGGATACTTTGCATGTTGAGGATAAACCAAACACAAAGATTTACAAGTTATAACAAGTATTAAAAGTAGGTACTCATCAAGTGAAGATTGCGGAACACATTTTTTGAGAAATTCTGACAATAGTTTGATTTTTTCGGTGTAGCGACGCGACGTTTCAAGTTGTCTACTAGTGAATTTATGAAATCTTTTTTCCAAATTTATGAAGAAGAAACCGAGAGTTAGGGCATCTCTGGACTCTTATGGAAATTATTCAGTCATAATTTTACGATGATTGAGAAGCAAGGAGTCTGTTGTATCGGGAGGAACATAATTTATTAGTTTGGGTACGTACTATTACTAAAGTAACGTCTTATTATAAAAATTACGGGTGGGTTATTTGGACAATAAATTAATAATTTATCTAATTTGATTATTTGACATATTTTTAATGTTATCAATTCTGTCACTTTTAACACCAACAATAATTTGTAGAAAAGACTTTTTTGAAAACTAAATTCTTCAGATGCCTTGATAAAGACGGACCCTTCTCGTCGAAATGTAGGCCAAGAATTACTTGGGTTTTCATCACACGAATCTTTACACGAAGGCTCCTATCTACTAGCAGAAACCACCACATATAATTTATACATAAAACGCAATTCTAAATAAAGATGATTTCAAAATAAACAGTTATTTGGCGTCAAGTGAGTTGGAAGTTTGTGTGCAGAGCAGAAGTGGATATTTAACCAGTTGACTCAATTTTTTTTTTAATACTTGTATATTTTTGATTGGGTTTGATGACATTTTTACAACTTTTTATTGAGAAAAGGAAAATTTTGTTTTCTTAAGAAATTTTCAGAAATATTTCAAAATTCTTTTTAAGTAAAACTTGTTTATAATTTATATTTACACAAGTATGTTTAAAAGAAATTCTACGGTAATCACGCCGAAATGTGTTGAAAAAGATCTTGGTTTATATACTCAAAAATTAGGAATTAAACGTTGTAAATTAGATTTTCATCAACTTTTCTTTGCATTTTTATATCATATATCGATTATGTTGCGTAACGCATTACTTCTTTTATTACATTGTTGGTTTATTTGATAATTGATATTATTGTTGTTTGGAATGTGTTAATGGTATTGCTATTAGTCTCGGTGGTACTCTAATAGGGTGAAACACTTTGCATGTAGGTGCTGCTACTATTATTATATTACTATTCATAACAGCGTTATATGCATTACACATACGATGTCTACATTTTACTATTTACTTTATAACACTTGCTGTTGTTTCTTCAGTATCTTCACCTTTAATAAGATTTATTTGTCACGTTAATAGAATTATTGGTTTGTGTGTAATCCTAGATTTAACTTGTCTATTTCGAAGGCTATATTCTATTGGGACTTTTCTTACTTTAGTTTGAAATATTTAATTGAGGACATCTTACTATTTTACAATCTTACCACAGCAAGATTAGTATTTAAATTTTGTTAAAGCGTGATATAATGGAAGTCCCTTCAATACCCAACTTTTGGATGTGTTATTTTGAATATACCATTTTTTCTACAATATTCTTCAAAAACTTAATGGCGATTTTTATACAACAGGGTTTCATTCCACAAAATAAACGCATGGAAATCAGTTTTTTATGTTTATATATTTCATCTTTTAAACAAGACATAAACTGATATAAGAAAACATTGGATAAACGAGACGAGAAAAAAATATTGCAAAAAGCAAATGCTGCTGAACGCCGACAGTTGCATATAAAAAAGTTCTGAAACGAGAAACACATAAGTTAGAGACAGGATCGTTCCCATCTAAGCAACTAACCGAAGCTTTTCTACAAAGCGCTAGAGATCCCTTGATTGTGCCTCAAAAGATGAACGTTGGACTCCCTATTGTTTTTTTTTCCTCCTCGCTACAGCTTTTCCGTAATAAGTCCTCTGTACGAAACAATGACGGAATGTTGGTTTGATCTCTGAATAGGATGCTATTTAGTTTTTTTTTATCAACTTGTTTTAATTTAGAAACAAAATTAAATTTAATTGGCAAGTTTTGTTACGTTACGCAACGTTTATTTTATTAAGGCTTAAGAAGTTTAGTGGTCCAGTCGGAACAAAGTAATATTTTCGATTAATTTCCTACAATGAAAGGCTGTAATGGCAATAACAGCCTGAAAGAAGCGCATTGAATTGCACTGCCGATACACAGGGAAGGTACAATACAAGAAAAATAGACGAGGGCCTGTACAAATATCGATGTTTCCGTTCTCGATTTCTTATCAGGCAGCGAATGAATGGTTTAGCTCATGCAATATATCGCGGTAACCGAAGTGGAACTAACATTGCAGTGGAGATTTCTTATTGCAAACGTGAAAAAAGACCACGGATTAAGTTTAGTTAGTCTATATTTCCGGCACGTCAATTAACGGAGGTAAAGTCTATCTGAAACTTTCTAACAAGTTTATTTCCAACTAGGAATCGTGATTTTAGCTAACAAATTTTAATTCTTCGGATAAAATTTTTGATCTAGGATTACTGATTAAGCTTTACACCGAGCACGTTCTTCTCAAGGGCGGTGTAAAGCTCCTGTATATAACCGTTATCTGCCATCAGTTATTACTGTATCCACTATTTATAATCTGATAATAACGAATGAGAGCGCTGATGACATTAATAACTGTTTATTATCAACCTTATCTTTAATATTAACATAGCTTGTGAAATTGCGTATTCACATTCTCAACCAAAACCGAAGGTACTTAATTTTGCTTTGGTAATTAAATAGACCGGGTCACGAATATTTCAAATTTCTCTTGTAATATTGTTTCGTTTTAATTTAAAGGGATTTCAGGAATTTCACACTCTTACATATTGTTTTTGATTTGGTAATATTACTTAATATTGTTTTTATATTATAACTTAAATTTTATTTATTCTTTCTGGTAGTTTTTTTTTGTATTTTTTAGTCCTACATTGCATTTGTTTTTTTATTTTTTATATTCTTTGAAGTTCATTTTTGATTATTGTAAGCACATGAAATAATTTGTAATTTGGTTTTTGACCCGTATATTACTAAATAAATAACACTGTCAAAGATGATTCACCATAGAATTTCTTTTTTAATGAATTGTTGGCCTTTTTAAAATGAGACTATAACGATGACAAGAACTTTTGTTTTTATCTTATGTTACACTCTAACGACAGATAAGTGAAAGGTATATCATAATGAAGGTGGCTTCTCACATAACTCCAGTGTCTAAACGACAGTAAATGGAATGGGCTCACACGGCAACAGGCAAGTTTATGGCATTATATAACAAAATAATTTAAATATGGTAAAGAAAACGGACCTTATTTTCCGAATAATCTTATGTTCGTCTGGGTAGCATTTAACAGTGTTTTGCTCCAAAATAAAACTGAGAAAATTAGTTTACACCCTAGCACACGGTCACAGCATGATCAATCAGTTTGTACTTGCTACGAAAATTCTTCACAAGTCTCAACTACGATTGAAATTCTTAGTTATGTAAACTTTCTCAAAATCCGTATGTTAATGATTTATTCCCACTAATATTTTTTTTATTATTGGATTTTTAAATTGGAAAAACATTACAGGAATTTTAAATTTTTTAGAGATTGGGAAAGTAATTAAAATTAAAAATGTAAATTGTTAGTCGGATGACGTCACGCGACAATGTTCCCGCGAATATGACCACACCCAATTTTAGTCACGAAGTTAAATTAAATATTAAAAACAAAAAATAGGGACTGAATTAAATCTATAATCAATTTTAGATATTGAATTCTCGTTCCAACTAGAAATTAAAAGCAATTTTGAACTTTTGAAAATAGTTCGTTATGTAAAGGCATAAATACTGATTATGAGGCTATCTCAATGCTTTACCGGAATACTGTAACGGTGAAAACAAAAGAAGCTCTATAGCGAGATAAACATACTCTTTATCTTTCAATTAAAACTCTGAACACAGCAAAATTCAAAATACTAAAGCGACATTTAGTATTTACGTAAACGTTAATTTTGAGAAATTGTTAATACATTTGCCTAAACACCAGGCGCACCGAGGGTACTATATTATTTTAGTCGTTCTAGATAGCGAGAGACGAAGAAAGTTATAGTTTCGTTCTTTATTCAGAAAAACTATCCGATTATTCACGACAAATAAATTAGCAGTGTACGCATTCTAATTACGGATTTTTTTCACATTTTGCATTACATTTAATTAGAGTTAAATTTTTCAAATGCAATGAACCAAATGTTTGAACATATTTTGAAGTAAATGTTAGAAACCCTTCGTATAATTTGAATACTTTTATTACTATGACATCAAAGGGTGTTAATGCAACTATTGTTATGTATGTTTATTATTTGTATGTGTTTAATTGTAGAAGTAGTTCGTTGGTAGCGTCTAAATCGCCAGGTGATATTACCACACACGTGAGTGTAAGCATTTAGATTTAGTTGAACTCAGGGTGATGTTATCATCACTCACGTGGATGATAAAGACTTCGGAAGGCCACAACACAGAAAAATAAACGGCCACACTACGGCAGTTCTTATGTCCTGATTACGTTTCGTATTCTCAATACTTATTTTGTCCAGTTATTCTTTTGGTTCTTTTTCTTTGAAAAAAACAACCATATTCTTCACATATAATGAGAATTGTACTCCAATAAAATAAATGTGTATTTAGTACCTACTCTTAAAAAAATGTTGACACAGTATTTTTCTATTTAGCATATCTCTGATAAAATACTTGTCCACGCACCAAGACGACGGACGCAGACAATCGGTGCTTATTTGATTTATTATTTTCTTTAACGTACGAAAATTCATCTTTCTTTAACTGTTATGTCTTTGTCATCGATAGTTGTTGAATCTGTGGCGTTTCTCCATAAAGACTTATTTGAAATTTTGGTGTAAACATTTGTCCATATTTGATTTTAGAGATGAAGATAAAAATCAAATTTAGGAGACACTGTTTAATACCAATAAACAACGGTTGAAGGCTCCGAGACGAAGATTGTACATTGAAAATGAACTTCAAAAAATTTGACAGTTTAGATTAGGAGTCAGTTAATGTTGCCGACATTCTTGATGAAGATTAGGATGAATATTTTGAGCTTCATAATGATGTGATAGTTTTACATTTATTTAAGGGAAAATTAATGATTGGTGTGTTTTCCATTAGTCTTAAACAAGAGAAGAGAACATTGCTAAAAAAACGAAATAAAATGTTCTAACAATGTCATTGAAAACATATAAACCTATTTACTAGTAATAACTTTGGCGACATGTGTAAGCAGTTACAAAGTCGATTGTTGGAATATTAATGCCAACAAAGCGTTGGCTTGAAAACAATCACCTGCTCTAGATTTGCAAGCAAACACCCTGAATCACTCGATGGTTGTTTGTCCTGTTGAGATTCTTTAGGTTTAGTTGATTACCATTACGATAACACGAGGCGGCACTATATGTCGCAACTAATTTAATAATCACCATGTGTGATACGTTTACACTCCTCTAACAAGACATACGAGGAAGACTATATGGGAATGAAAACTGATATTAAAACTGTTCTACTAACACTGAAATATAAACTTGTTACAAAGTCCTTGAACTAGTATGATTGAAAAAACGTTCTGAGAAGTATGGCAGTGAGGAGGCTGATTGCTGGTAAAAATTGTTACGGTTTTATTTTAGGAACATGGGACGTGTGCCGACAGCAATATAAAACGTGTGTCGCGAGTAATATGTTACGACGAAAGTCGTATTTGACGCGCATTTTGCTAATTTTCTATTAGTTGAAAATAAAATTCGAGTAAGATTCCTAGACGAAAAGCGAACATTTACCTCTCCCGCATGGGTGGTTTAACATGCATCTTAAAATTGAAATTTACACAAATCATTTATGTGTGTTACAAGATTTTCAATAAAATTATTGGTTAAGTTTAAATCTGGCTAAATTCACCGTGAGTACACATTGCTTTTCTTTTTCTGTTTGTATTAATTTTAATTGCCACGTGAAATTCTTTTAGCACGTTTCTTGGCCTTATGATTTCGCTGTTTGTTATACCTGAATAAGTCCTGGGGGTGCTGGAGTGGCTGATTAAGACCTTCCTTGTCAATTAAAGACCACACTACGGTTTCGCATTAGATAAGCTGGGGCTCACTTAGAGCGGTTGACGCGAAAACAAAAGGTCTTTTGGATTTGCGGGAGGTACTTACCTCTTTAATCTTAGTCTCTCTATTTCTGTCACATTAACCTATTACTATAATATTTGTTTGTTGTTTTATTGAATTGTGTGTCTTTCTCTTAAGAGTTATTGTTGTGTTTGATCTAGCGTATTAGGTTTTAAGTAAAACCTGTTGATCTTCTGTTGGTCGGTTTAGTTCTTTCTTTTACCCAGCAGATGGCGCCTTGTTAGACATCAGTTTAATTTCTTAGAACTCTTTAAGGACCCTCCACTCTACGACGAAGCCGGACGCTGTTCCTCTAACTATTATAAATATTTTATTCTCCACGAACCTAGTGCGCTACATTGATCCGTATTTCCTTTTGTAGTTGTTTTTTACGTTGTCCCTCTAGAGCCGTTGTTAGTTGTGAACCTCAACCGTTACAACACGCATTAAAACGTGATATAAATAAACATAAAAATTAACAGAAGTGAATGTTTTTCCTGAATTCCAAGACTTACCTATCCCAGTTTTTTTATTTAAACATCCTTTAGATGTGCATAATACAGAAAATATTTGTAATGACTGCTACAGTTTAGAGTATTTGGTATTTTTTATAAAAACTTATTGTATGATATTATACCTTAATTTGTTATCCTACTTCTTTTATAAAGGCTTTGGGATCATATGAAACTCGAAAACTTTAGACACGTCTATTGGAATAAAAGCGGTGATTTTATACAACAAATACTTTATTATTTTTATTTATTTCATGTTATTCATGATATTTACTTTATTCTTGTATTTCTGCGCACCAGCGCGTATTTAATTAATAGCACGCTATTTAGTATTTTTCTTTAGATTTTTTTATTAATAAGATGTCAGTCTTTATGTAAACACGATATCATGAAACTACTATGGTCCAAAATTAATGAAACTCAGGTGTTTGGTGATTAGATTTTGGGTGTATTCTGAATAACAAAAGGGCACTTAACCTACGCCACTTTCCATTTATTGTCAAAAACAAAACTGAAATAACATTATTCATAAGAAAGGTTGTTAGAAATTTTATCGGAACATTTTTTCTAAATTTTCTGAACTATTTTTCTCTTTGAAGTGAATTCCAGTCTTAGGACGTTTTCAAGGGAGCGAGTTCTGCGCGACAAAAAATCAAACAAAATTGCCGTATTTATAAAAATTAAGTTGATGATTATCTCCCAGAGGTAAAACGCTAGATTTTAAATTTGATCTGATTCATGACAAGCAATCTGATAAATCGTACGGTTTTCAAGTTATGAAGAAAAAGCGAATCATTGTATGTATTAAAATTATTATAATAATACAAAAACCAATATCAATATGTTACATGCAGAGATATTATATGAAACATTAGCCAACTTTTAAGAAAGATTTAAGAACTAATTAGAAATACAATTTCGTTTATAACAATTACTTTGTAAAATATTCATTTTAGTTTCTTATTGTTATGGTTTAAAATTGTTCTTCTTTTTCAACGCCAAACAAACGTCAATCTCATTTTAATGATTTTAATGAAATTCCCAATTAACATAAACAAATAATAAATATGAATAAAAATATAACAGTTTGAAATTATTAAAAAATTTTAAATTATAGAAAACATTAGTGATTTAATAAATAAAACGTTTTAAAATGAAATAAATAAGAGAATGAAGAAGCTACTCCGAATAAAATGGTTTCTCTTGCTGAATAAAAACTAAAAATAAAATATAGAAATACTATCAATGTTCAAATCTTGTTTTATTTGAATTTAGTCACCTGTTTTAAACGTGATATATTAATCAATTTACGATTAATATTTATTTTCCGTATGATGCAAATGTACCTATTAATTACGCATAGTACAGGTTCGTGGACTAAAAACTATAGACCTATTTCTTTGTCAGTATTAGATTAAGCGTATGATGCAATTTATTTCGCTTATTACAATGTATATGTAAATAGACGCGCTTGCGGTACTACCGCATATTTTATGAAGATTAAGAAACTCTTTCAATATTGAAGGTTGAATTTGTGTATATAAAATCGGCGGCTGTGAATATAACAATCATAATATAATTTAAACATGAACGCTTTGGTAAGTTTAAAACTATTAAGACAACAAGAAATTAATAATTTGAATTATAGGTAGTACTTCTTATCGTCGCCTTAACGGCTGTAAATGGTTCCATTATTGCTGGACCATCTGCTTTAATTGGACCCGCAGGAATTACCCTTAAAGGACCAGCATCTGGTACAACTTTGGTAGGACCTGATGGTAGCAGTATCTCAACAGCAGCTGATAGTGGTGCAGTATCTGCTTCTTCTGGAATTGTATCGGCAATTGCCGCTCCTTCCTTAATTGCTGCTCCCCAAACTCTTATTGCCGCACCACAAACCTTAATAGCTGCTCCCCAAACTCTACTTGGTACACGACAAGCTGTAATAGCTGCACCTCAACTAATTTCTAGCAGAACTATTATTGGAGGTTCCGCTTTAATTAACGGGGGTCTTATTTCTGGAATTCCTGGAGGTTTGATTACAACAGGAATTAACCCACTAGGTCGCACAATTTTATTATAATAGGTTAAATAACATTTAATTTCGACTGTGCTTTATGTAAATAGAATTTGAATAAATTAATTGTCATTATTGAAATTTTTTGTACTTGAGCTTCAAATATTAAACATGAAGCGAATACTATTTTTTAGATTACGAGGTCCTCGAAGTGAGCTAACACATTTACGCAGAAAAGTCACAATCTTATCTGCTTGGGTTGCTTCAATCCTACTGTATCCTGCCAGTGTCACTTACCATTTTCTTTACCAGCCACACCAGACAAGCAGGAATCTTGGACCTCTACTGCTTGGGTTGCTATATCCCTGTTTTATGTTGCATCAAATTTTATCACAACGACACTTACGCAAGGCAGGCAGAAATCTTTTAACCTCTACCCGTGTTGTTATATCTTTTTGCACCCTTCTTGAAATTTTAGTCCAGCGGCACTTACTCTTTCTATAAAAAAAACAACGTAATTGCAGCTGAATGTTTCTGCACAGCGGCTATTTTTTATCGTTATCGAGAAAAAAAATTGAAAAATGAACTAGATATCTAGCGTTTTAAAAAAATTTGGAAGCATTGTCCAAACAGACAGACTACTCTTAAAAGCATCTTTTTTTCATTATATGTACATATCCCGCAAAACCTTTGACCTTTGTCACAGCCAACAAAAATATATGGACCTGTTAGGTGTTTAACTTTAACGGAAATCTCTCTACACTTTGAACATAATAATGAAGTGGTTTTGTCGAAATATTTGAAAATGTTCTTCAAAACTCGAATAAAAAATCAATAGTGGCTTCGAGAAAAGGAATCATTCTAGTTCTTATATGCTCACATAAAAGGCAATTAATTATACTTTTTCCTCACCAGACTTCAAATATTCAATACACGTTGTTAGTATATGGGCATGCTTAGCATTACGATTTCAATTTCAATGTTATTTACAGTAGATTTCCTAAAAATAATAGTTTAGTGTCTATTTTCATGAACAAAATTCATCATGCTTTTTCAGTTTCATGACTAACAATGTAGTTCTTTACAGCTTTACTGTCACAGTATGATGACGAAAACATTCTGAATAATAGTTAAGGAATTGCCTGCTTCAGAAAATATTAGTAGAATTGTATGTTATAGGGTCATCCCCAAAAAAAAAAAAAAATAAATTACCCACCTCCCTCTCCGACTATTATGAAATTTCACAGGATTATTAGGGGCTATAAGACATTAAAATAATGTCAAGAATAATTTGCCTACAGGTGGCTAAATCCATAATGTCAATGAGAAATGAAGTTCTGAAACAAGGCACGAATGTTGGCCAAAGTTTCAGCATCTAGTCTATACTGACGTGCACTCCTTCCTTCTACGACTGGCACTGGGACTAAACACAAAACATGTTGAAATGGCACCAAACACTTGTCTTCTCTCTTTGGCTAAAATAGAGAATTTGTCTTGGTAGTATGATGCATGAAAGTTACATACACGTCGCCATCCACTTAATTCCTGATAATGACACATGTAATGTACCAGCAGTCATCATACACTACAGCATTATACTGTCCAGGATGTAGAGACCCCATTGGCACAGCATTCTCAACTGGAACGGGGTTTGTGGTGACCGGTACTTGAGTCCCAATAATTTGACCATCATCTGCTGAGATGCGATACATGGTTAGGTTCTCATTGTCGACTGGTACAAATCGATGATGACTGCGTGTACCAGTCACTGTTTTCACACACGCCTGCCTTTCTTCTAAACTCTCAGTAATGTTTTGTATTTCTTCTGCCGAGACGTAGAAGAATTGAATCTCTTTAATATGCTCTTGGGAGCAAAGTAAACAGGTCATGTGGGGTTAAAATGTGTCCTTTTCTATTGCTTGTAGGCTTGCCGGAGCCACAATGGACTTTTGCCATGCGAGGTGGCGAAGAAGTTCCAGGCAGTGGTGATAGTGTAGTCTTTCTCGTGCAAACAAAGGTTTCTGAAGTTTTTACAGTTCTTATACTGTGAAGCTGCGCTATCAGTAAAGTAATGCACATGTTTTAGCAAAGGCAGATGTTCTTTTAACACTGAGACAGGAAAGTTTACCAGAATTTTCATCGAGAAGTATTATGGCTTCTGTTACTGGCTTGAGATTAGCCTTCAGCTGACTAAGATACGCCGCCTGGGATTTTGCAATATAGTGGTGAGTCGTTGCTATGTCCGCAGCAGTGCACAACTGTTCTGCAAATTCTTCTACAGTACTTGACACATTTTGTAACTTGGCTTGCCCGCCATGGGTCCACTGTTTGAAGTTTATGATATCATCTGGGTCTATATCAGCCTGCTTCAAACACCTCCTCAATATATTTGTTTAACTCATTAAGACCTGGACAACGTGGACATCTGTGCAGCATGCATTTCCTCGAGTCTACAAAGCAGAGGAGGTGACTAAACAGATCTTTGTAGTCAAGCTGGGATGGCAGAAGTGAGACTTGCAACTTGAGATTTTGGTGAATCTCGCACACACACACACACACACTATGTACACTTTTGGAGTCGACCGTGATGCACCACTTTGGCCTTAAACAGCAAAATTTTGACAGGCCAATTTTTACGTCAGTGTTGCGAGATTTAAATTCAATGTAAAGTTCTCTAAGGTTAACCAACAGCAACCTTTTCTGTTTATCACACGTTTACCATCGATCTTAACCGATACAAATTTCTTCTTTCCTGGAGACATACGAGTAAATTCATCGTCTTCGTAATAATTTTGCACTCTCTCTACTACCTCGCCCGATAAATTTCGACAATGTGCCTTGGCTGGCTCTACCAAAATGCCTGCCTCTTTTCGCAGTTGCCTGCCCTTTCGTGCCATGTAATTTGACACGCCAAATGCATCGGACACCTCTTTAAGGGTCCAGCTCATTGGAGCAAGTGTTAAAAGTTTCACCTGTTCTTGTTTTCTGGATGTTCTCAATTTTTTTCTTAGTTCTCCGACCAGTTAGTGTGTTAGATCTAGAGCTTTGGTAACTTTGCTTTTTATAATGTCATTTACTTGCGCAGACTTCCTTTTTCATAGCTTGGTCTATCCTTTCTACTGACACTGTGAAGCTTTAGAGGAGAGCAGCCAAATGCAGCAAACCTTTCATTTAAATCGTGTAGGTGATGCTCAGGGTGATCAACATCAGCATCCTCTTGATGATTGTCCATATCAAAATTCATCTGTTCTGCGGCGGCATCATCTCCAGGCTCACTTTCAATTGCTATTTCCATTACTCGTTTGTTGCATGTGATACATAGCTGTTGTCCTGGTATCAGTTTCAATTCGATATTCTTGGCATTGAATTTGCTTACATTATCAATGCTAATCTTCTTTAGGCTCTTAGTAATAATGGATTTGTGCAATAAAAATGGATCACAACACTTTCTCTGTTGCTGCTCATACTTAGAAAGAAAATTACCTGTTTCATATGTGCACAAAATTGTTGTTTATCACCTGGTCGCCACAAAAGTAATTCTTTGTCTTGCTCAGAGTAATCAGCAAAAATATGAAACCAGTTTTTGATGAAAATCGCAACTTGTGACAATCTTCTAAATGCAAAAGTTTTCCCTGTAAACTCTTCCGATGCCATTTTAATACTGTAAAAAAACGTATCTGGTTCTGTTATAAACAAATTTATAAAAAATATTGTCATTATTATGTGAAAACACTTTTCACATAGAGTGAAAAATAGTACATTTTCTCAATTTTTTATTTTGGAAACGAAGTAAAACACTCTCTTGAAATTTTAAAGGAAGTTATCTTATACATTGTTCATTGCATATATAAAGTTTCATGATTCTAAAATTAGGGCCTTTTTGTCAGGACCATTTTTGGTAAACCTCTGCGCAGAGTCTGCATATCATAAACCAAAAATGTCTTATTACCTTTCTGAAAGAGGACAAAAATTACATTAGATTACAAATTTTTCTGTTTCTGCAACGATTAGTTTGAATATACGGGTTGAAAAAGCATAAAATTGCATGCGGAAGCTAAATTTTGCTTAAATGTAAAGTATTTTTTATTTAGACAACTGAGATCTTTAATTTGGGGAAATATCTTGTCTTATAGTCCCTATTAATCCTGTAAAATTGCATAAAAGTCGGAGATGGTGTGGTGGGAAAGTTACTTTTTTTTTTTGGTTGATTTGGCGTGGAATGATCCTATAGGAGATGGAAAGTTACTTCCATTCTTAAACAATGGATTTTTTTGAATAGATTTTAAAATCAGTTAATTAATATTAACTCTCGTTTTCTTTCTCTCAAAAACAGCATCAAATAGTGCAGGTGTGCTGAAATTTGTTGTAGGACGTAAGATGAAGCAGAAATAAGCAATACAAGCAGAAAGTGGTTACAAGATCTGAAATTTGAAGCAGCATAAAATAGGGATATAGCAACCCAAACAGAAAGAAGTCACTAGATTTGTGATTATCTTATGTGGAACGTTGGGTAAGAAGTGACCCACAATTATCAGTATGTTTTTAAAGAAAACGTAAGTCCGGCTGTGATGAAATTTCAAGCACGATGATGCAGGAATGAAGTAATCCATCCAGGCAATATTTGTGTTTTTTGTAATTCATAGTGGTGACCACTTAATGACCTAATCTATAACTACCATTACAGATTTACGAACAATTCTGTGTGCGATAGAGCTCCAGATGGGAACTTTGTGGCTAATTACAAAAACTATAATATGTTGTATCTACGTCTTCTGAGAATTGCCAAAAGTGTTGCAAATTTATTTTTGCAAGAACTATATTACCGTAACATTTTATATATTTTGAGTGACAATTTATTAATTACTTAGGATCAATTGAAATTCTATAAATGTCTAGGCTAAGATTTCCTTAAGGTTGAAAGAAAACATGCTACTTGGACAGTTTTATTGTGCATTTACTCCAATTTACTATTTGATTAACGTTTCGACAACAATTTTTTCGCCTTTCTAAAACCTTGAGAAAAACAAAAAATGTTGTCGAAATAGTGGGTAAATTCACAAGAAAACTGTCTATAGTGCATTCACTTTCAAGACGAACCGGAGATCAACAAATGCATGCGAAGTTCACGTAAACAGGGCGGCCAGAGATGTACTTAGGTCTCGCTGAAAGCTGAAAATAAATATCGTGAAACCTAAATACCAAATTCGAATTTTATTCAACACAAGCATGAAGTAACAATATTGTAATTGTCAAAATTGTAAAAAAATATTTAATTTGAAAATTTTGAACTGTTTTCATTTGAATTTACATTTATTATTACCTGATTACGCTTTGCAAGAGCGACCGCCCAAGCGCTGTATAACTAAATTGGTGCTAGAAATGTACAAAACACATGTTATTCACGCATGAGTGTCTATTTACCTCAGGTTCGCTTTGGGATTGAATGAATGCGATTCGACATCTAAAAAACAATAGGAGTTCCGGAGAAGATGACATAAATGCGGAAATGCTTTAGCACCTCCCCGTGAAAGGTAAATTTATAACAGGGTCTGGCAGACAGGACAGTGACCAACCGACTGGTGTATCTCTAACTTCATACCGCTGCATAAAAAAGGATCCAGTAAAAAATGCAATAATTATAGAACTATAGCATTGATCTCTCATCCAAGCAAGGTCATGCTCAGGATCTTGTTACAGAGACTTAGAAACTTTTTAGAATGGCAAATACCACAAGAACAGGGTGGTTTTGTGAGGCGAAAGGGTATGAGAGACCAGATTATGAATGTGCGGCAAATCATTGAAAAAACAAGAGAATATGGCAAAACTGCATACTTATTTTGATTGTGTCAACTGGAGGCGACTATGGGATGTCCTGTAGGAGAGAGGGACTCCACGACATCTGGATTCACTAATACCACTAATAAAGCTGGATGGAAGAACCTCTGAACCTTTCAACGTGGAACGTGGTGTACGACAGGGTTGTATTCTGTCACTCTGGTTGTTCAACGTATATGGAGAATATATCATAAGGAAAGTCTGGATGGTTGGGAAGGAGGAGTTATCATAGGTGGCAGAAGGACATATAATCTCCGCTACGCTGATGACACCACACTCATCGCCAAAGATGAGCAGGAAATGTCGAGTCTTATTGAGCGAGTAGAGAGAGTGAGTTTGGAGTTTGATCTACAACTGAATCGTCCCTAAACGAAACTTATGCTAATATACTGCACGTAAAGCATGTAAGAAATGCCTAGTAGACATGGAGAACGTAGAAGAAATAACCTATTTAGGTGCCCACATCAGCAGAAATAGCGGATCAAGTAAAGAAATCAGAAGAAGAATAGCTCTTGCCAAAACGGCTATGATGAAACTTAACAAAATTTGGAAAGATCGGCATATAACATATTATTGAAAATATTGGAAGGATCGCACCCTGAATTATTGTTAATATCATTCTTTCTAATTGATGTTTTATTGTTTAATTCGACTTTTTGATTTGTTTACTGCAGTAAAAGGTTTTATACATTTTCATCAGATTCATTAAAAGGTAATCGACTTTGCCAAATCAATAGTGACGTTTTTTATACCGTGCATTTTAATGCAGATAGTTGTTGCCCAGTTGTCTCGAGTTAAAACATTTTTAATCTCCGAAATCTGCTCGAAAACTTACGTTAGCGTGTTACTTCCATTTTAAAACCTTTTGTATAAGGTTTCGATTAATTTCAGCTTCTTTTATAAAGAAACAAGTGTTTTAAGTGGCCTGCACCCATGAGAGTCATCCCATCAGCAGGGTTTTCGGTGCGTGACCTTAACGATGGATCCTAAGGGATCTCTCAAGTAGCTGATATCAAATTTCACAATATTGACTGAGACTTTACGACACTATCAAATGTTTCGCGAAATTGATGAATAATAACTGAATGCTGACAGATCTAAGGACCCGTATATAAGTTTTCACTTACTTTGAACTTTTGATAATCAGAAAAGTTTACTGTGTTCATATACTTAGCCCTCATAATTTAAACTTTGAAATTTTATTTGAATTCAAAATATAACTAAATCTTGCGTGACAAAAAAATAGCATACATTTAATTGCGCACTTTATTGTACGGTGTTAAAGGCGCGAGTTTTTGTACTTAATTATTGCGAAATCTTCCATGAAATGTGCTATGATATTGTGAATATTTTGTTTAAGTTTAAGTACAAAAGTTTAGTCTATAATGGAATCACGTTTATAGATAACTATGCAAGTTTTTGCAGTTAAAACTAGAAACCATTTGTTAGTCTTATTTTCTTATTTTGGGAGTGAGGACAATTCAGCGGAGATTTGTGGCGCGCTTTATCGCCTGGAACACATTGCTTTTATCTTTCTCCGAGAAAGAAATTTGTAAGATTACAGATCATGCATACCTGCTGTGGAACGAAAGAATTCTTATTACTATAAATTATGATCCAAGTTCGCGGTTATGACGTACCAACCAACTTAGCTCCAAGCCGAGATTTATGGAATTCTTATTTACAGTGAAATTGTTGAGAACAGTTTTAAAACTTTTTGTTCTTTTACTTTTTCAACTGTTTAACTGAAAAATATATATTTTTAGATGTATTCATTATATTAACTCAAATTTCGTATAGCACATACGGCAATACAGAAAATAAACAGTTCTTTGACTCTGCCATCTACTTTAAAAAGCTACATTAATTCCTGAAAACTCGCTGGAATGGCAATATCGTGTTTGTGTTATGTAGCGTTATAGATCGAGATATAGGCTAAGATGAGGCCATCAAGTGTGGCTCTTAAAGCAAAATGACTGAAACTTCTTTGAAATTTTATGCCAAATATACATAAGGTTTTTATTTTTATTACCGAGCAAAATAATAACATAATAAAGGAAACTTAAAAATTTAGTAGTTTTTGAATTAAAGTTTCCAAATTTGGGTTAATGAAGACCCTTACGCTTTTACACCCTATTGAATAATTAATGTTGTGTTGATTTTATTACTAATCGAGATATAGATAAAAGTTTATATAAAAATTTTATTAGATTACAAAGTTTTGGTAACTTGCCAATGCTATAAAAATCTGTAATTTCGACATTATTTTTTGTGCGTTTAACAAATCGTTTTTATTGTTATTGCATTTGACATTAAAACAAGTTTTTAGGAAGGTTGTTTTTTCGAAATAATTGAACGTTCCAATATTGGTTCTTCTTTTTCTACAACTTTTCATTGGTATTATTATATAAATACGTTAGGTTACAAAAGTTATAATATTTTTTGAACATATAGTTTTATCGCAATTCTGAAATCAAATTTAATTACAAAAGTGTAACATTCTCACTCGTGGGATTCAAAAATATTTTGGCACACCTCTAGACTTGCGCAAATTAATACATTACTTTCTAGTTCTTCTATTGGTACACCAATATAGCGTTAGCCTTAACTATCATCGGGGTGACAGATTCGTCATGCAAATAATAATTATTTGTACCTTAAATATTAGTTAAAAACTTTTGGTCGTTGAGAAAGTATAGTTTGTTACTTGGTAAGAATGAAAGTTTGCGATGCTAGTAATCCTCACGCTCGCGCTCGGAACCTTTCACTTACATCGAATTTTCATTCTTACAGAATTTCCTTCAAATTTTTATTGTTTCGACCTTTTCAACCTTAATTGATGTTGTTCAAACTATTTTCCGGTGAAAACGTAGACGCTAGGAGCATTTCCTGTATATTTGTAGTACAGTTTAAAAAGAAAATGAAGTTAAGCAAATATATGCTTAATTCTTATGAAATATAAACATTTTATGCACATCACACTTTTTGCACATTGTGTTTGTAGTGTATGAGCAGCCTTCGCCAATTGTATTTTTCTTTCTGGAGTTGGCATAACCAAGTGGTTAGATCTTATCAGAAGTTGTTCGATTTCTGGTTTTGAGTTAATGAGCTTATTGTTGTTCTTCCTGTGCCTTTTGGCATTTATGTAGAGTTACGAATTTTGTATGAATTATTCATAAAAGAGTTATATTTGCCTATGACATTAAGTCTAATACTTCTTTACAGGTTGACTGGTTTCAACACAATAGAGTGTACATGCCACACTTACAACACCATTATCTTGACATTTAATCAATTAGATCCGTGTAAAATCCCAATTGTTAAATTACAACAAAAATCGTAGATACTTCAAGCTCGTACATATGTCGAATAGTGAACTAGTATCACACGTACAATATAAAATAATGCAACGCAACAATGCATACGCAAAAGCGCAAACGTAAGTAGCTTTTTAAGAAACATTAAAATGAAATTGTAGGTTTTGCGACATCTAGTGTCGACTCGTGTTAGCGATCACGTACGCAATGGTTCGCATTAAGCAACTTTGTCGACAGGAATGTAAAAGCAGTTACATAGCAGCAGGCGATTCGAGATATTTTTTGCTAACGCTTATGTTGGCTATAATTATTGAAGGATCAACTTATGTAACTTCTTTTACATACCTGTCGACAAAGTTACTGAATTAAAATAAATATTTGTCCACGCCGACCGCCTTGGCAGTCTAAAGGTCTTCAAAACCTACACTGGTTTAAAACCAAATTTTACAAAGGTAGTTAAGCTGTTCTATGAGCTTTAATAGTAACAAAGTTTAGTTAAATTTAACATGACTGATTAGAATTACTACAAATTCAAGAAACATTCGGATGTGAATATAACTTCTCAATAGGTTCGTAAGGTATCAACCTTAATAACAACCATGGTACCCAAAGGCGCTTTTGATGAATTGGTGGCTCATATTCCTTTCTGTTGCAAACAGGTAGTTTCAAGATCATGGTCCCCAAAAAACTTTGATATAATTCCTGCAAAACATTCAAGTCTGTGACGTGGTAATTACTTTGCCAATCAAAAACT